>DF359068.1:66509-87161 GCA_000787875.1 Solanum virginianum
TGATCTTTCAACTTGAGCTTCTTCGTTGTCGGGAAGTACCTCTCCAAAAAGGCCTTCTACAATGCAGCACAACTGGTGATCGAACGCTATGGGAGCTCAGATAGCCAAAGTGCTTCATTATCTATAAAAGACAATGGGAAGACATGAAGTCCCACAACATCCATAGATATATTTTTGTTCCAATCATACTCTTGCAGAAAAACACAACGTTTTGTAGATGGCTATGAGGATCCTCTAATAGTAAGCTCATAAATAGCCCATATTTCTGCAACATCTAAAGTAACCCATTGGGACCATGAACTTTATATCAACCGATAGTGGTGGCAACACAATAGCTTCAATCACCTCCATAGCTATAGGATTCAGCCTATATTAATTCCAGTAATAAGTATTGGTATTAAACTCCTGTGGCTGTGGAGCAATATCCTCAAGTGGAAGTGGGTTCTCTTGGTCAATATTCTCATTATCATTCCTGTTCAGAGCTACATTAGCCATGTTGTTAGCATTATCTTAAGCCATTCTTCTCAATGTTCTATGGATCTCTAGGTCAAATGAAGTTAGGGGTCAGAATTGACTTCGTGTGTTTGGCATACACTACACTTACACCCTGAAAAAGAAGAAAAATAACAAAAGACATAAAATGAGGGAAACCAGGATTAATAACCAAATCACTTTAAATTAACCATGTCTAGCCGTATTCCCCAACAACTGCACCAAAATCTTGATGTCACCCAAGTTACACCTCCTTTTTTTAGGATAAAACGGTTGTTGTCAAGAAATAGAACCTAACTAAGGTTAGGGTCTAGCCCAAGGGAATACATAGACTTAGGAGAATTCAATTATTGCAATTTGAGTGATTAACCAACTTACTTTCCTAAATGGGGGGTTTGCAATAATCAGTAGAAAAGTAAACCTTACTAACATGGGAGTTTAATCAATATAGAGAGAAACTAGGGTATTGTGTTCACCATGATTTCCTAACTTAATATCACTAGATAACCTAATTCTTTTCTAGTGTGTAGCATGCAGGATAGTAAGTTAAGTTCACCAAACCCTTTAGTCCAGGTGAGAGGAAAATTTCACTACTTGACTTGGTCCATATCCGTAGTGTGCATTATTAACCCTTACCTATTAGTCCCAGTACACCCTCCCCTTGGGCCAGTTCGATTGATTAGAAGAGAACACATCAATCGAATCCTGTTAATTAATCTCCTTTCCTATTCATTACTATCTTGGTCTAGTCAATAATACTAGGTGAGTTCTAATGTTGGCTACCATAAGAAAACATGTAAAATAAAGAGAGTTAATTAATACATGTATGTACACTTTCCAAGAATTATAAAGTATCTATTTTTACCTTATTAGTTCTTCATGGTCCCCACAACCCTAGTTGTGGATTTAGCTACTCATGATTTATGTAGATGCAAGACTTATGAATTGAAATAACATAATAGAGCACTTACACAATTGAAATAAGAACAAGCAAATCCAAGCTTCAAAGAGAATCACAATATTAAAGATCAAATCAAAGTGCAAGTATTTCTATAAACTCTCCAATGATATCTCTACTCAATCTCACTATTTTTCCTCTCTATCTCTTGAGCTCTCTATAAACTCATAAAAAAAAACCTAAAACCCTATTTGTAATATTTAAAATACAAGTCCTAAACAAAATAGGATAGTTGGGTTAGCACACCTCACGAACAAGTTCATGAGCCATATTGCATTCCATGGCTCGTAATCGGTATCTCATACTATGTTACTGTAAAATTGGACTTGAGATCTATGATACCCCTCTATGACCCATAAAGTGTTCTACAACCTATAGGGGGTTTTATCTGATGAATGTTTAGCTCCTTACTGGAATTGTCTACGAAACCTCCTTCACGACCTGTAGAGTGTAGCACAGCCTGTGAAGAGTCTCGTGAATCACCAAAATTAGCAACTTCTAGATTTTCTTCCAAAATCAAGGCCAACCTTGGAGTCCTGCAAATAAATAACAAAAAACACATAAAACTAACTAATATCGCATTGAGAACACACAACATTCCATGTTTTAAGCATCAACAGTGTAGTATTTTGATAGTACATCATATATGAAGGTTTCACCTTTGAAAGATGTGCTGCGTTTTGATAAAAAGGGTAAGCTAAGTCACTGGTATGTAGGCTCTTATGAGATTGTTAAGCAAATTGGCAATGTGGCTTATAGATTGAGCTTGCTTTTTCCATGTGTTGATGTTGAGAAAATTGATTGGTGATCCTAATACTATTATGCCATTGGAAGGAATTGAGTTTGAAGAGAACTTAACTTATGAAGGAGTTCTGGTTGAAAACCTAGATAGGCAAGTGAAGAGACTTTGTGATAAAGATGTTGCTTCGGTTAAAGTGCTTTGGAGAAATCAACATGTGAAGAGTGTTACATGGGAAGCGGAGTCATATATTATAAAGCAATATCTAATATACCCAAATTTACACTACAAAAGGAATAGTAAAGCGATCATTGGTCAAATATAAAACTCAACCAGAGTTGAGGTCGATCCTACAAAGAATGCATGAGAATAAATCTATTAGCACCCTTTTTCAGTTGTAATAACCATTCCCAAAATGAAAGTGCATAAAATAAATGGGGGTTTTGATTTTCACAAACTAAATTACTAATGTAAAATAATAAAAAGGTGCAGCAACAACTAGCTTTCAAATAATTAATTAGAAGCTAGGATAGTCATCCCCATGACATCCAATACGATAGCCAAGTTTGGTGTAGTAAATCAGTTCATGATTACATATACAAGATCAAATAAGTTATATAACACCTAATTCACCTTTTGATCCTTCTTAGATGAATTTCATTCATCACTTTACAGTCTCAGAATGTATACTATTTTAACCCTTGATATGGATCCCAGAATACTCTTACCTTTCGGTCTTAAATACTTAGACTAGGTTAATAACCCTGAATTTCTTTCATAGAATTCTTTTCCTAATCACTACACCCTTTCCTAGCATGTAATAAATATAGATATACCACCAATACGTTGACTTATTAAAGAAGAAACTAAAGCAAAGAATACTGCAATATATACATTAATCAATCCCAAGATTAACCACAAATTAGTCTATCTAATTAAGTGTCATGGTTCGCACAATCCTAGTTATAGATCTAGCCTAGCATGTTCAAGAGAAATTAATCACCCACAATATAAAGAAATCATGATGGAAAACTTACTCTTGAAATGATGATGAATCCATAGATTACAAGAGTGGAATTCTTGAGTAAATGATGAATCCAAGATTACAAGATTGAAATCTAGGAAAATCAATGAAAATAAGCTCAAAATAGTATTTTTCTCTCTTTCTCAGTCTTCAGTCATCACTGGATAATGAATAAGGAATATAACATACTATATATACTAGGAAAAGAAACCTAATTTGACTTAAAAAGTAATAAGGCATCAGCATGGGTACAGGGCACTATACGACCCGTGTGAGAGTTCACGAACCGTTTCATAGTCTGTGATGCTTGCCTTGGGTATTTTTTGCAACTACCTGCCTTTTTATTAATGCCACGACCCTTATCACGGTCCACAGAGGGTCACACGACCTGTGAGAGGGTCCTGTCAACTTTGACTTGTATGAATTTTCTCCATTTCGACAGTAACCATTGAGATTTACATCACTTTCACATCGCGTGATATGGTCCATGTCAAAGTACGTGGCCTATGAAAGGGACCATGTGCCTTGGTCTTTGTTCCAGAATCCTTTGGTATGCCTTCTGCTCCGCAAGTCTGAGGCTATGGCAGACCTCACAGGCCGTGGAGTTACACATGAGGTCTCCATAATCCTTCACTTGGTTCTATTTGTTGCTTCCTTTGCCTAGGCCATTTCACGTGCCTTCCCACGGTTAGTGTGATGTCACACAGGCCGTGGAGGACTCTATATACCAACACCTATGCTCTTTCTTTATTCATTTTGCTTTAAATCACCCATTACTTCATTCCTCATCCTTTTTCCTAAAAAATAAAAAAAAAATACAAACAAATTCGCTTGAGAATGTGCAAAAGTCCTATGTTTAAAGCGTTACAAGAGTTGTATTCCTATGACTCATGAACACTCTCAACTTTGAATGATTACTTTTCCTCAAGTAATATGACTCAACAAAATGAAACATAAATACAAGTGCTCAAACAGAACTATGGGTAACCCTTCAATTTTAACACATATGCCCAGAAAATATTTCTTAAAATATTCTGACACCCCCAAACATACTCACACAATCTAAGGACAACATCATACATGTATGGTTAGTCTAAATAAGCTTGAAGACAAAGATGAATCAGTTGTATTAGCAACAAATCAGTGCAAGAATAGTGCCCTCACTATAAAGAAGTCACAGACAATATATCAATGTAAAACAGAGACTCGAATGTAGACACTCTTTCTCACAAGTGACTTTTAGTGGATACACAAGTATCAATTATATGGTTGCCTTTATTTTTGCCACCTTAAGTCTTAAATGAACTTTTTAGGATCACATTAGGACTTTTTTGGCTTGTAGTCTAGGATCGGGTCATGGTGTGGTACATTTAGGATTAAAGAGACTAATTTGCCCCTCGAAGACACTACTTTGACTCAGCCATCTGCTTTCGGCCTCCAACTCTTATTGCTTATATTTTTCCAATTCTCTTTTGCCATGGGGAGTGATTTCCATGTTCATTTATTCTTTTTCTTTCTTTTTTTTCGCTCTTACGTTTTACTCACGGTCACACCCCAAAATTTTCTTTTACTCTTTTCACAAAGATCTTTACTATACTTATTTTACCGCTTTTTGTACACTAACCACCCTCAATTTAGGCTTTTGGCCTAAACTGAGGTTTACAATGTCTTTTAAATGACTAGGGCTAGTATAAGCCACCCTTAACTTAGGATTTTGCCCTAGACTAAGGTTCAAAATATCCTTGGAGAGACCAAAGCCAAAGTAAGGATCTATAGATAGATAAGAAAGATGAGTTGGGTGATTACAAAGAGAAGGTCTATTCAGGCTCAACTTTTGGTTCAAAGGGAACAATTTCATTTGGTTGGTCAAATTTAGGCTAAGTGACTAGTAAAAAAAATGGCCTAAGATCACGTCCTAATCCAGTCATTCAATTGTTTTGGTGTGACTAACTAGGCAAGTTCTAGCTTACAAGTGCATTAACTGAATTAAGCAAATAAGCTCACATACACATGGCACATTACCTACATTAATTAGCACTAACAAACATAGTCATGATTTATTCATCAGGATGCCAACCATACAAAGTATAATATGCTTTCCAAAAATCATACGAGCTATTTAAGATGGGTTGCATGCATATAAAAGCTTTTCACAACATCTTTAACTTGAGGCATTTTTCACATATCAAAACATTCACAGATCAAACATGGGTTACCCTAGACTTCTATAAGCACTAGTATTTATACAAACATCATAACCTAAACATGCCCATTCTACTAGATAGTATACTTGAGAGAAAAGAAACATGACAAGAAAAACCCTCAAGTGGCAGGATGCCCCACCCCCTCAAAAAAGATGGTGCAATGCCCTTACTACACCACAACTAGAAATAAAGTACAAATAGGGAGTAAAACATATTTGGGATGCCTTAGGCATCAGCTGCACAATTGGGATCGGACCCTCCGGTAGGGTCCCTATCCTCAAAAGTCACACCAGGTCCAAAGGAGCTACAGAGGCTTCTATCTTTGCTGCCTCTAGTGCAATCCACTCCCATTTCTCTTGATCGGCGGCTACTCGAAGTTGGGGTCTTATTGCCTTGTGCAACTACTTCTCCTATACCAACAGTGGATCAAGTGGAGGGCTACTTCGATGGCTGCACCTCTTGCCCTTGTCCTTCTTCTTGGGCTCATTTGTGGGTGGCATGGTTACAATAACTGGGGTGGGTGGAGCGCCCCATGTCTCATCTAAAATAGGTGCCAAAAGATCATTAAAAATGTTCATCCAAGATTCTGACGGTGGGGCTGGTGCAGTGCGAGTGTACTGGGTCATAAGATGTGCAATTTGGGCTTTCATATCATTCACTGTCTGTACAATATTTTGTTTTTCATTTCTTCCCTGGACACACTCCTAAACATATTATGGAAGTATCTCTCCAATGTGTTGACATGGCCCTGCAAGATGCTGATTTGTCCTAGAAGCTTGGACCAAAGTTGCTCCACCATTTGTTGCACAAGAGAGTAGACCACATGAGGCATCCTATCAATAATCTGATTAACAATGGCTCTAGTCTACCATTGTTCTGATATCACTCTAGCCAGAAACTCATACGAGACATACACATGCCCGTACTGCATCAGAGGCACTGTACCACTGCCCTTGGGCTGTTCAAAAGCCTTGCCTGACTGTGGGGCGGTGGTATAACCCTCAAATTACAAGGGTTACTGTGGCACCACTTGGGGAAACATCAGTGGGGCCCCCAGCCCATATGTTTGAGTCTACATAAGTGGAGTTTTGACATGCTTAATCAATGCAATGTTGACCACACCTGTGGGAGTTATTTTGCGATCCAGAAAACGTGCGATAGGGATGTGTGCTTATTTACAAAGTGCTCGAATCAGGCATGGGAAAGGAATGCCAGCTTTGTCAGATAAAGCCCTGTCTCGTATCTCAATAGCAATAATCCATCCCACATTTATTTTGTACATGGTCATCAAACATGCTACCAAAGAGGCATGTGAAGGTTGGAGCGTGTTGTCATTACTTGTGGGATAAATCCTAGCCCATACCATCGACCATCAAAACATCGCAGCAAAAGTCAAAGATGCCTTGGTAATAGGAACCCGGGGGTTCGTAACCCAAGCTGCATCACCCCTTTGTTTGGCAATATGCTCTGCAATCCATTTCAATAGTGCAGCCCAAAAAGTTGGATCAATCATTCTCCTTTCATCAGTGATCCTTAAATGTCAGTCAATAAATAGGCCATTAAGAGGAGCTTGGTAGTATGGACCAAATAGGAATCTGTTGATAGTGGTCTCTGAAATGTCCATCCCTGTACAATGCGCCATACATAATCCCGTGGGGATATTCTAAAGGCAGCTTACTTCTTCATCTTTTTGGAGTAGTTACCCTGTATGGAGTAAAACTCCTCGATGATTGCAGGCCTATAGTAACTCGGTGGTTGAGCTATCCAGCCAATTGATATGGCTCAAACACATCTCTAATATTAGGGACCCCATCGAGTTGATATGTGATGACCCGAAGCTTAGGTACAATAACCCACTTTTGGAACCCCCCGGAGCCCTTGGTCAGCCACTTTGTGAAAATCTCCTTAGCGCCAAGGACTGTTTAACGGCTCTGTAGAAATACAATAAGCCACCTTATAGTTTTAAGATATGATGTCTAGGATGCCGTATACCGTATGGCCTCATTATCACTATCTCGGTAAGCAATCTCGTCAACCTAAGGGTCTGCTACCGGGGTGTGTGCTTGCTCGTCCTACTCTGGAGCATCTTCCTTCTCCTAAACACTTATTTGAGGACCCCCTCTTTGAACTATGGGGCTATGGTTTAGCTTGCTGCATGAGCCCTCGTACTGCGAGGGGAATGAGGGGAGACATTGCAGTGAAATAGACCTTGGACCCTCTTGAGGAGTCATTGCCTGAGTCACTTTCACCTTCATGACTAGATTATATAGTTGGAGAATCATGGAGATGTGACCCAGCCTCCTCCCAAGGTTGGTTTGAACATCGTCATGGACCCATAGTGCCTGCGAGTATCATAAATGAATAATAACCATTAGAAAATTTGAAACACAAAAGTTGATGCACTAATAGGTACTCAGACTTCCCCTATGCCATAAAAGTAACAATAATCCTTAAGAGTGGCGCCACCCAGTCTATCATAGGGCAATTGCACCGAAGGAACCTATGGAAAATTGATTTAAATCTAACTATAAGGTATAACATAATAAAATAACAAAGGTGCTAGGGAAAGAGGCCCTACGCGGGCCATATTGCTAGACATGGTCCATCCTATATTCAACTTACCTGGGTCACGCGTACTTGCACCAAATGGATGATCACACCACCCATCACATTTGGCACGGCCCATGTGGACTGGCCCTGTGCTGACACTTGGAAGTATGGATGCCTTACCTGGTATGTGCATGCTCTCACAGGTCGATTCATGAGGCATCTTATGTGACACGGGCTATTTGAGATAGTCATATTCCCATACTTTGGAATTCTCAGCACAATGACCTGGGTGACACGTGCATTACACGGTCAATGCCATGGGGTGTTCTGTGCCACATGACCCGTGTGGGTGGCATGGTGCTCTTCATTGTCAAATTTTGTGTATTGTAGCTTCATTTCATGCCTCTCACTGCGCATAAACACACGAACTCCAAAAATCACACCTATGCTTATCTGAAAACACATTCAAGAACAAGAAAATGCATGACACAAAATAAATATTATTATAATTATTTTATTTTGTTTTTTATGATAACAAAACATGGGTTACATCTCATGAAGTGCTTGATTTAACGTCGCAGGATGACCTAGTTATGTGTCATAACCCAAGCCTAGAGCCTAGACGTGACCGGCGAATGGTGAACCTGAAGGGACCCTAAAGAAGCCTCATAGCATATCATTACACATCCTTGGTCGCAGAAGCAATAAAATAACAATAAAACATTAGAAGCAAGGGTAAAGAGACTAAGGGAAACTTCCATATTGTAAATAACAAGAGTCAATAGAGTCAAGGATCATAGCATAGATACATAATATATCCAACAACACCTCTACTACATAAAAATAAGAGCAGGGGCTAAGACAAGCAACAGGGCTCACCCTCATATTAATGACAATAGGTAATCCAAACATACAAGACATAGTCTAAACATAAGCTTGAGAGAAGATAGATATTATCCCCAGACTTGAGGACTTACCATAAGATATCTTGAACAATCCGCCTGGCCACGAGGAGAATCGATAGGATCTTTGGTTCCTACTGGTGATATCATGTAGGTATAGAGTATGCGTTAGTACATTTAAATATACTAAGTATGTGGGATACAATGCAATAAAGGATAAGCATCATAGGCAAAATGCATAATCATAAGTAATGGATAGCATAATAATAATATGGCGTATAAGAATGATGCTTGCAGTAAAAACATGTTTTCATAGAACATAACACATGTATAGCATAGTTATTCAATAGATGAGCATATGACAATATGACATGAATCAAAGACGCTTGAAGTAAATCATATTTTCATAGAACATAACACATGTATAGGGAATGACCATTCTTAGTGCAATCCAAGGCCTACCACCTGCTTGGAGAGGCACATGAGGTACAAACCCCTTCATGAGGTTGATGGAGTACAAACCCCCCAACGGGTTGATAGGTACAAACCCCCAACATGGTTGATGGAGTACAAACCCCCCAACGGGTTGATGGAGTACAAACCCCCTAACAAGATTGATGGGTATTAACCCCAAAGAAAGTTACCCGGGCCTACAACCTCCCGAGCTAGGCTTGGTTATCCACAACACTATAGAAATAGTATCATATAGCTATACATACTTCTCCCATTATGATATAGTCATTTTAGCCATACATTCCTCTCATCATCATACAATCATCATATTAATACATTCCTTTCATCCACATATAGTCATCATATACTTACATCAATTTCATCATCATTCCATCATTATTTCATCATCATTTAATCATCACTTGATCATCATTTCATCATTATATAGTCACTTAAATCATAAGCCATGCATTGGACCATCAATTTCTCAAGAAACCATAACCAAATTCATCACTATATAGTCATTCAACTTATAAGACATTCAGTTGACCTTCAATTCCTCAAAAAGCAATAACCGAACATTTTATCAAACACTTTGAGGGTGTGTAGTGCTAGTGTAAAATCATGCAATTCAAGAGTGAAATCATGCAAGAAAATTCCATGTAAAACCTTCAATAGATACTTGGTAACAATCTCAAGCAATATACATCAAAACTCTTCATAAAATCTTATAATAGATCTTAGATTCATAGCTCAAAACATAACAAAACAGTCACAATTTCATAAGCCCAACATAGTGTGCAGTAAGATCTTAGATTCATAGCTCAAAATATAGTAAAACAGTCACAATTTCATAAGTCCAACATAGTATGCAGTGATTTTCATGATAAGTAAGACCCATGAGTAAATCATCTTTAAATCATGCAAATTAGGGTAAAAGGAGGCTTGGACATCATGGGTGAAAGGAACCCATGAAAGAAGCCCACATACCTTACCTTTGGAGATGAAATTGATGAAGATTGGAAATGGAGACTCAAAGCTTTGATCGAATTCCTAAAGATCCGGAGAGAGGTTTGGCACTTGAATCTTGAGAGAAATATAACCCTAAGTATTTGAGTGAGTATTAGAGAATGTTTAGAATGATATGAGGGTGAAAAATGGCTAAGTATAGGTATTTTCACGTGTGGGAGGGCTTAGACACACTATTTTTGAGCTTACTTTGAAATTTTGAATTTTTCTATGGTTGCTCTAAAATCGAGGTTAGACCCTTTCCCTCCTAAATTTGACCCTCTGAACAAGAATATGAAGTTGGATTTTTGATATCATGCTTAGAATTTTGAGATATATGGAACTTACAATTTCGGGTACTTTCGAGACATATTTTCGGGCACTTTGTGGGGTCATTTCAATATCTCCCCCTTGGGAACATTCGTCCCCAAATGTCAAAGAGGCATATATGAGAGACACGAACATGACTATTTCAACCACATAAGGATGCAACAATGCACTTAAACATCATTTCAAATACCTCATCATAAGTGTAAAATCACTATGAACTTGTCAACACAAACATGAATGCATGCAATAACATATAAGCTGAAACATAAAGCTTGGAATCATGAAAGGACTTGATGTATCATCATAAGATTGAATAGAATGAAAGAGGTACGGATATTTATTTTCCATGCCCGCTCCGGCTCCCCGAACGACACTTCCAGCTTGATGATTCTCCCAAAGGGCCTTGACGAACACTACACCCTTACAAATCAACCTTTACGCATATCCACCCAACTTCGCCACCAGACATTCTCATAAGACAACTCATCCTCCACAACATCCACAACCCCAAAAAGTCCTATAACACTTGAATCACCAACACATCTCCTCAACCTAGATGCATGAGGAATCAGATGAAGCATATCGATATCCTAAGGAAATTCCCATTCGTATGCAACCCCACTAATCTTCCTCAACATTCTATGAAGATTCACAACCACAAAACTGATCAATAGAAGATGATCATCCCAACTACTTATGAACTCCATTACACAAGCCTTAAGAATATCCTCAAGTAATCTCAGCAACTCATGAATGTACAATTCAGCATACTCTTCGGCACCATAGGTAGTCTTAACCGGTATAACGTGAACCAATTTCGTCACCCTATCAACCGCATCCCAAATAGAATAAAACCCCTTTCTAGACTCGGGCAATCTAACCACAAAACCCATGTTAATCAGCTCCCACTTCCAAATAGGAATCTCTATGTCCTAGGTTAGGCCACTTGGCCTTTCATGTTCGGCTTAACTTGTTGACAACTATGGCAACTGAAGACAAATTTGGCAATGCCCTCATTCATGCCTCCCTACCAATATACATCTCTCAAATCTCTATACATTTGGTAGAACCAGGGTGAATAGAATAAGAAAAATTATGGGCTTCATCAAGGATCTTTTCCGCCAAGCCATCAAAATGAGGTACACACAACCTACCTGGGTACCCAAGGTCACCATCTCCCCCTTGGGAGAAAACCTTCACCTTACCCTCTTTCGCTGATGCCTTCAATTCTAATAAGGAGGTGTCAAGATCTTGCTTTGCTCTTACCTCATCAACCAATGAAGATTTAGAACCATCAACAATAATAACACCACTATTGACAACCTCTTTCAATCTAACCCCCAACTAGTGTACCAGTTAACCCACCTAGTCACCTCCATGCTACCACCATCAACATGAACAAGACTAACCATAGACACCTTACTCACAACATCCGCCATAACATTAGTCTTATCGGGAAGATCATACATACTCATATCACAATCCTTAAGAAGTTCTAACCACCTCCTTTGCCTCAAGATAAGATCCCTTTGGGGTGAACACATATTAGAAACTCTAGTGAACGGTAACCACACCAACATGCACCCCATTCAACCAATGACATCAAATTTTCAAAGCAAAAGACTCGACGGCCAACTCAAGGTCATAGACAAGATAATCCTTCTCATGCATCTCAAATTATATAAAAGTATAAACTTTCACCTTATCATCTTGCATCAACACACAACCCAAACCAATTTGGGTGACATCACACTACACAACAAACCCTTCTAACCCTTCCGGTAGAGACAAGATAAGAGCTTTCTTTTGGATCAACTTAGCCATGGGAGAAGCAATAGAAGATAACCCATTCACAAACCTCCGATGGTAACCCGCTAAGTCCAAGGAATTCCTAACATCCAAGGGAGTTAAAGGTCTAGGCCAATTTCTATTCACATATATCTCCTTAAGATCAATCTTAATACCATCCCTCGACACCACATGACCTAGGGAGGTAACCTCTTTTAACTATATTTCACACTTCACAGACTTAGCATATAACTCCTCTTACCCCAAGATTTGCAACACTACCCCCAAATGGTTCATAAGTTCTAAATAAATCCATACTTCATCACTATGGACCACCACAAGTATAACAAGGTAGGGACTAAAGACACTATTAATGAAACCCATAAATATAGCCAGTGCATAAGACAACCAACAACTCCAACATACTCAAACGGTTCAATCCTAATCTGAAAAGACACTTTGGGATATCACCTACCCTCATTATCAATTAGGAACAGAACCCGAACCAATCAAGCTTAGAAAAGTGACTAAACCATTGTAGTTGACCAGATAGATCGACCATTCTTAACCATTATGTTACAACCTTATAGGTTCTACCATCAAAGGAGACACAATATCCAAGCACCTGAACCACCTCAAGACCTTCCATCCAACAAACTAAGTTCAACCAAAAATCATAAGACAAGACCCTATGTAGTAAGAATATGGGGACAACCCTGAGAGCCAAATTATGCCTTAAGACAAGAGACAAACTTACCTTTTTGCATCCACCTTACAAATCTCCATGCAAGGATGGATTCAATAGAGAATCAAAATTTAACTCTATGAGCCCTACATCAAGGGAGACACAACATGCATGCAACTAATCCACCCCAAGCATAACATCAAGGTCTACCACAACAATTCCAATAATTCACGAGGCAAGACCTGATGCAATATGAGCATGAAACAACACCCATGAACTTTTAAACAATAATAGGCTCGCTAATGAGATAAACACCAAAGAGAGTTCGGACACACATGAAACCCACTAGCAACCAAAAGAATAATGAAAGAAATAGTGGAAAACCAGGACCATCAATGGAAACACATCAAAGCCAAAGGAAATTCAACATACTGGTAACAATATAATGTGCCTCATCCCCTCCTTGAGCCTCTTGATCAACATCACCACCTTTACCCTTGTCTTGAGCATAATGGCAATCTAGAATTTTGTGGCTTATCTCATCACACCCAAAGCATGCATCCGCATTCCTCTTATAAGCACCATCATGTTTTCTCCTATATTTTGGGCATCTACGATGATTCACCCTACCATTGCCCTCTTTACTCTTATTTCATTTACGAGGGAAATCCTTTACCTTATGACCTAACTCTCCACAACCATAACTAGCATCGATACCTCTCAAGCATAGGCCACCATGGCACCTACCATAGTTTGGTACCTTGGATAAGGTACCACACCACCACCACCTCTACCTTTGGAACTTTGGAACTTACCCCCAATAAGGCCCTCTCGACCTCACTATCCCTCCTCTTACTATTACAAATCTTGGGGTACCCACTTGTTGCCTGAGGTGAGTTTCCAAGTTTGCCACCGCTATGGCCACTTCCCATAGAGCATTGCATATCTCTATATTAATGATATCCTCATATTGAGTAGTTCGAGACATATCCTAAAATGTAATGGTTAGGGATTAGCAATAAACCATAGGGGACCTAACTCCATCGCATGACATAGATCATAAAGAAGTGAAACATTTCCTAGAACGCCTCATAACCTCCTATTCATAGTTGTGGTGCGCTTCACAATCGTGAATAAGACTATAATCGACACGGTGTTTGGGCGCCAAGGATTTAACAACCTAATGCTCTCATACTAAATTTGTCATGACCCAAGCCTAGGGCCTAGACATTACCGATGAATGGGGAACCCAAAGGGACCCCAAACAAGCCTCATAGCATATTATTACACATTCGTGGCCGCGAAAGCAACAAAACAATAATAAAACATTAGAAGAAAGGGTAAATGGACTAAGGGAAACTTCCATATTGTAAAAAACAAGAGTCAATATAGTCAAGGCTCATAACATAGATACATGACATGTCTAACAACACCTCTACTACATAAAGATAAGAGTGGGGGCCAAGACAAGCAATGGGGTCACCCTCATATTAATGACAATAGGTAATCCAAACCTACAAGACATAGTATAAACATAAGCTTGAGAGAAGATAGATATTATCCCCGGACTTAAGGACTCACCACAAGATATCTTGAACAATCCGCCTAGCCACGAGGAGAATGGATAGGAGCTTCGATTCCTACATGGTGATATCATGTAGGCATAGAATATGCATTAAAATGTTTGAATGTACAAAGTATGTGGGATGCAATGCAACAAGGGATAGTCACCATAAACAAAATGCATAATCATAAGCAATAGATAGCATAATAACAGTATGGCATGTAAGAATGATGCTTAAAGTGAAAACATGCTTTCATAGAACATAAGACATATGTAGGGAGTGACCATTCTTAGTGCAATCCAAGGCCTATTACCTCCTTGGAGAGGCGCATGAGGTACAAACCCCTTAATGAGGTTGATGGAGTATAAACCCCCAAATGGGTTGATGGATACAAACCCCCAACATGGTTGATGGAGTACAAACCCCCCAACGAGTTGATGAAGTATAAACCCTCCAACAAGGTTGATGGGTACCAACCCCCAACAAGGTTACCCGGGCCAACAACCCCTTGAGCTAGGCTTGGTCATCCCCAACACTATTGAAATAGTATCATATGGATATACACATTTCTCTTATTATCATATAGTCATTTTAGCTATACATTCCTCTCATCATCATACAATCATCATATTAATACATTTCTTTCATCCTCATATTGTCATCGTATATATACATCCATTTTATCATAATTACATCATTATTTCATCATTATTTCATCATCAGTTCATCATTATTTCATCATTATATAGTCACTCAAATCATAAGACATGCATTGGACCTTTAATTTCTCAAGAAACCATAACTAGACATTTTATCAAACAATTAGAAAGTGTGCAGTGCTAGTGTAAAACCATGCAATTAAAGAGTAAAATCATGCAAGAACATTCCATGTAAAACCTTTAATAGATACCTGGTAACACCCTCAAGCAATATACATTAAAACCCATCATCAAATCTTATAATAGATCTTAGATTCATAGCTCAAAACATAGTAAAACAGTCACAATTTCATAACCCCAACATAGTGTGCAGTGATTTTCATAATAAATAAGATCCATGAGTAAATCATCTTTAAATCATGCAAATTAGGGTAAAAGGAGGGTTGGGCATCATAGGTAAAAGAAACCCATGAAAAAAACACATATACCTTAGCTTGGGAGATGAACTTGATGAAGATTGGAGATAGAGACTCAAAGGTTAGTTAGATTCCTTAAGATTTGGAGAGGATTTTGGCACTTGAATCTTGAGAGAAATATAAGCCTAAGTGTTTGAGTGAGTATTGGGGAATGTTTTGGATGATATTAGGATGAAAAATTGCTAAGTATAGGTGTTTTCACATGTGGGAGGGCTTAGGCCCAAGACTTAAAATTCTTGGACTGAACTTGACAAACAGGATGAAAATAACATTGTGGCGTATTGCGCCACCAACGCACACATACATTGTTTCTTAGCTCAACTTTGAAATTTTAGATTTTGCTACGGTTGCTCTAAAATTGGGGTTAGACCCTTTTCCCCTAAATTTGATCCCCTGAACAAGAATATAAAGTTGGATTTTTGACGTCACACATGAATTTTGTGATATATGAAAATTACGATTTTGGGCACTTCAAGGCACATTTTCGTGCACTTTTTGTGGGTCATTTCACAATGTTGATTACTTAGACTTCATTAAGTTGCATGACCTTGATAACTGAAGCTTCATCTACAACACCCAAGTTTTGCTTCACCGATTGCTACTTGACTTTGAATTGATACGCCGTTTCGACTTTTAGCTCAATCGCACCATGTGAAAATACTTGGGCAACCTTATATGGGCTAGACCACCTCGATTTTAACTTGTTTGAAATAGCCTCAACTTGGAGTTGTACAATAGAACCTTATCACCAATATTGAAATTTCGTGGTGCAATATGCTTGTTGTGTTTGAAATTCATCCTGTGTTCATAAAGTGTTGCACTCTCATAAGCCTGGCGGCAAAACTCATCCAACTCATTGTGTTGGTTAAGTCTCTAGTCAGCAACCTCATCCCAATTCATGTTCAGCTTCTTTAGAGCCCAGAGTACTTTCTACTCTAACTCTACAAGTAGATGGCGGATTTTACCAAACACTAATAGATATGGGGACATACCAATGGGGTCTTATAAGCCGTCCTATAAGCCCATAATGTATCATTGAGTTTTTGGTCCCAATCAGTTCTGGTTGCATTCACAAACTTGGTTAGGATCTCCTTGATCTCTCTATTTGAAACTTCAACCTGCCCACTTGTCTGCAGATAATAGGGTGTGGCTATCTTGTGCTGTCATACCCCACATTTAGTTAGCACATCACGAAAAATCTTATTACAAAAGTGAGAACCCCCATCACTAATGATTGTTCAGGGTGTCCTAAGTCTAGAGAAGATATTTCGCCTTAGAAATTAGACAACACTCTCGCATTTGTTGTTTGGCAATGCGACTACCTCCACCCACTTTGAGATGTAGTCCACTACCACCAAGATGTACTTTATGCCATAGGAACTCACAAATGGGCTCATGAAGTCAATGCCCCAAACGCCAAACAAATTCTATTTCAAGAATAGGAGTCATGGGCAACTCTTGATACTGAGAGATGTTTCCTTATCACTGGCATAGATCACAACCCTGCACAAAGTCATGGGCATCTTTATAGTTGGTGGGCCAGTAGTACCTATATTGCAAGATCTTCACTGTCCTGGCACCACCATGATGGATGCCTACTATAGAGGAATGACAGGCCTCCAAGATGCTATTCATCTTTGTTTCTGGTATGCACCGCCTGATAACTCCATCTACACATGTCCTAAACAATTATGGTTCATCCCAAAAGTAGCTCCACATCATAAAGAAACTTTTTTTTTGGTGAAAGTTAAGGCTCTCAGCTATAATGTCACTTACCAGAAAGTTTCCAAAATCTGCAAACCAAGGAATTAAGTCAACAGAAGCTACCAATACATGCTCATTGGGATAGGAATCATCAATGCTTTACCAATCATTAGCCATTGGCTCATTCTCCAACCTGGAAAAGTGGTCTTTGACCAGTTTCTCAATCCCTTTCCAATCTTGGACCTCAAGGTCGAACTCTTGTAGCAAGAGAACCATCTAATTAGCCTCGACTTAACATCTCTCTTTACTATGAGGTATCTCAATGCAGCATGCTCTATGTGTATGATCACTTTTCAGCCCAATAGGTAGTGAAACGACCCCAAAAAGTTCCCAAAAAGGTCCCTCAAAAGTGCCCAGAATCTTATTTCCATATATCTAAAAATCCATTTGGAATTTCAAAAATCTAACTTCATATTCTTGTTCAGGGGGTCCAAATAAGGGTGAAAAGGGTCTAACCTCAAATTTAAAGCAAAGGAATTGCATTATGAAATTTTGCATGGTGCAATTTCCAGTGGCCATCTGCGACCTCTCCGCGATGCGGAGAGGTGTTATTTCTGCATTGTGTTTTCCTAGTTCCCCTAGATTTTTCTAAGTGTTGGACCTAAGTTTTACCAAATGTATTTTCACCTATACGTATCCTTATTTCACCCTCATACCACCCAAAACATTCCCCAATATTTCTTGAAACACTTAGACTCAATTCTAACCCTAAATTCAAGTCCCAAACACAAGGATTTCTCCAGGGAACTCACCCAAGCTTCAAATATCCATTAGAGTCTTCTTCAAGAACTTCATAAAAGCTAAGGTATGTGGTGTTTAACCATTGGGTCCTTCCACACATGGTGCCTGAACCCTCTTTTTACTAAGTTGATTTTACATGTGGATCTTGTATATTGAGAAATTTACTACACAGTGATTTTAGTTCATGAAAGTATAGTTGTTTTAGCATGTTTTAAGCTTCATATCTTGGATCTAATGTTGGATTTGATGAAGGATTTTGATATAAATGTCTTGGGGGTGTTGCAAGGTGTTGACTAAAGGTTTTACGATTGATCTTCCTACACGATTTCATCTCCACATTGTATGGTCTTTTATTCCTATACACACCTCGAGGTGTTTAATAAAATATCTGGTTATGTTTTCTTGAGGAATTGAAGGTCCAAAGTACTAGATATTATATAAATGATGTTATGAGGATGAAATAAGCTTACGTACATGATTATTTCTACATGAGGTATTGCATTAGAGATTAGAATGAATCCTATATAAAGTGTTGCATAAACCATGCCCGATCCATTGGGGGGCGGTGACAAGAGCCCAGGTAACCTAGAATGAGGGTTAATACACATCTCCACCAAGGTGATAGGGTGGCATCGTCACCAACCTAGAATGAGGGTTAATACTCATCTCCACCTAGGTGATGGGGTGGCAACATTATCAACCTAGAATGAGGGTTAATACTTATCTCCACCTAGGTGATGGAGTGGAAACATCACCAACCTACCGCATACTTAGTACATTCAAACATACTAACAGATACTCTTGCCTACATGATATCGCCATGTAAGAATTGGTGCCCAAATTGATCATCCTCCTCTACGTGGCTAGACAGTGCTATTCCAACCTTGTTGGTGAGTCCTCCATTTTGGGGACTTTGATTTATGTTTTCCTCTTATCTATGTATTGAGATACTATCTTATGTGTTATTTGACTATGAGGGTGAGCCCGGTTACTTTGTCTTGGCCCCCGCTCTAGCTATATATTTAGAGGTATTTGTTGGACATGTTGTGTATTTATGTATGAGCTTTGACTCTTGACTCTTGATTATGGCATTTATGCAAGCTCTCCCTTAGTCCCATTGTCCTTATTTTCAATCTATGTGATTTTGTATGCTTCAGCAACCAAGGATGTGTAATGATAAGTTAAGAGGCTTGTTTGGGTACCTTTGGGTTCCCTATTCGCCATGTCACATTTAGGCCCTAGGCTTGGGTCATGAAAAACTTGGTATCAGAGCACTAGGTTGATAGACCCTCGGAGTCCAACACACTGCATTGATTAGATTCATATTCGTGGTTGTGAAATACGCTATGACTATGAGTAGAAGGCTATGAGATAATTTAGGAAATATTTCCCTTTTTCATGTCCTAAGTCATGCTATAGAGTTTTGATAAGTATTTCCCCCCTAACAATTGTTCTTTGCTATGATAGATCATGCTGAATACTAGAGGAAGACAAGCCCAAACTCCCGAGGAGCAACCTACCAATGGTGAGCTCTGGGATGCTCTTACTATGCTTACCCAAGTGGTGGCCAACCAAGTCCAACAAGGGGCCCAAGCCCCTCATACTACTGCCTCGGGAGCTAGGGTAGGGGACATCATAAGGATGAATCCTCTAGTTTTCTATGAGTCAAAGATGGATGAGGATCCACAAGAGTTTATTAATGAAGTCTACAAAATTTTATCAATCATGGGTGTTGGGCCAATGAGAAGGCAGAGTTGGCGGCATACTAACTCAAGAGGGTGGCCCAAATTTGGTTTGATCAATGGAAAGGTGAGAAGAGTAATGGCTATGTGGTGCTTTGGGAGGAATTCAAATTGGCCTTCTTTAATTGGTTCTTCCCTCTTGAGCTTCGAGAAGCAAAGTTGGTTGAATTTATGAACATGAAACAAGGTGGTATGAGTGTGAAGGAGTATGCCCTCCAATGTAATCAACTTTCAAAGTATGCTCCTCATTTGGTGGCCGACCCTAGGTCAAGGATGAATAAGTTTGTTATGGGGGTCTCTGATTTGGTAAGTGAAGAGTATCGGTCTGCCTTGCTTATTAGTGATATGGACTTATCTCGGTTAATGACATATACCGAGAAAATGAAAGAAGAAAAATTGAGAAAGAGAAGGGGCCATGAAACCAAGAGAGCTCGTATTGGGGGTAAGCTGCATAGGGGTGGTCGATTCTATCAAGGCCAAGGGCCTCCTCATGCTACAAATAGGGGGTTTTCCATTGACTTCCCTAGGCCTCAAGGTGTTGGTGGTATAGCTCCCATCTGTGTGTGTATTAC
>DF359067.1:0-10307 GCA_000787875.1 Solanum virginianum
ATATATGGATTGTGCCCAGTTTGTATGACTAGACCTACTTTATGTGTTTGATGGTGGTTTTACCCGTCCTGGAGGCCTTGTCGGCCCATATATGCACATTTGATATTCTGTTGGCTCTGTCTGGATTTTATTGGTACTTTCTGGTATGCAGGTCACTTTGGGATAGTCGGTAAAACAGAGGAAACTCTACCAAAAGTTTTGTAAAAATAAGATATTCATGATAATATGACTTTGTGTTTGTGTTTGAGTGCCCCATTAGGGCACTAGTCACGGCCCACGGGGTTGGGTCATGACAGAAGTGGTATCAGAGCAGTTCGTCCTTGGAGTGTCAACAGATCGTAATCATCTCAATTTGAAGTTATCTACTGCAAAATTTGAACAACTTTAAGGCTGAGAGCTGTACACAAACCGTGGCTAGTAGAGTCTTATTTATCAGTGTGTTGTGCACCACATCTATAAACAGGAGGCTACAGGACATTTAGGATATTATCTTTTCTTTCTAATCTTAGATCGTGCGATAGAGCAGTGATTGGTCAATTGTAAAGTCTGATCAATCTACTTCTATGTTCTGATTTTTGTTTAAAGTTGAACCAGTTCTTGTTCTGGGTGTTCAGAAAAGAGAGTCCAAGGTCTTGAAAGTTTTGACAATGGAAGATAATCAATCAACACTACCTAGGCCTGGAAGTGCAAGTGGAAATGCAACTGGTTTCACACAAGGGCCTAGAATTGATTACAATCACCCTTTGTTCTTGTCTCCTACAGATGTTAATGAGAGTGGCTTTACCTGGAAGGAATGAATTGGGACTAGTTGATGGACCGGGCAAGAAGGAAATATTCTCAAAAAGTGTGCAAAATCAATGGGAAAGAGCCAAGGCAGTAGTGCTATCATCGTTCATGAACTCAGTGCGAAGGGGCTATTAGGAGGACTTATGTATGCCTCAAATACACAAATGGTATGGGATGAGTCATTTGAAAGGTTTAACAAGATTGAGGGATCTAGAACATTCAACCTTTAAAAAGAAATTACAACGCTTACATCTACTGTTTCTACATATTTCTCGAAGCCAAAGAATCTAGGAGAAGAATTTGAGGCTTTAGTACCAGTTCCCTGTTGCAATTATGAGAGGTCAAAAGGGTTTGCGTGCCACTTGTAAAAGTTAACAATTGTTTCAGTTCTTGATAGGGCTTAATGAGTCCTATAATCAGGCAAGAAGCCATATATTATGAGTCCAATGCCCTCTATCAATCAAGCCTAAGAAATGGTCATTAGTGATGAAGAGCAAAAGTCTAAAGCTGCTAACTCAGCAACTTTTTTTCCCAGTTCTAGTTGCTATATTATAAAGCCCTTATCATTCCTATTACATCTCAAAAATTGAGTCTATTCAATACATTTTTCTCCTTATTTCCTGATCTTAAGATAATGATACTGGCTATCTCCTTTGATATGTGCTCCATGTCCCTTTTGTCTTTTTGGAAAATCCTCTTGTTACGTTCCATCCATACCCCATAGACAATTTCAGCCAATATGCTTTTGAAGATTCTTACTGCTGCAGTTTTCCCTTACCAAAAAACCCTCTTGTTATGTTCCATCCATACCCCATAGACAATTTCAGCCAATATGCTTTTGAAGATTCTTGCTGCTGCAGTTTTCCCTTACCATGTTGAACACACTAATGTATATATTGGTTCCAATTGCAGGGGGAGAAAGTGCTCCTTTGAAGCCATCCAAGTATTCTGTTCCATAGGCTACAAGTAAACTGGCATTGACACTTTAAGTGTTACACTGGTTCATTGTCTGTCTTGCAAAGTTCATATGTTTTTGGGACATTGACACCCCATTTCTCCAATCTATCAGCTATTGCTAATCTTTGATGCAACATGATCCACATGATGAAATATGCCTTTGGTCTTGCTGCATTGTCAAACATAAGACATTTCTAGCTCACTCTAGGTTGTTCCCCTATCATGTGTCGGTAGAAGTGTTTAATCTTGCCTCCAGTCCAACTATCTGTCTGCTGCATTTGGCGGGTTGTGTTTCTAGCACTCATGATCCTTCTAACTTCCTAGCTTGCTTGATTTGTGATCTTCCATACTGCTTGGTCCTTTATATAGTAATTATGCACCCATTTGATCCACAGTTTGTCCTCCCTGTGAGCTAAATTCCAACATAACTTTGTTATAGCCTCTTTATTCCATATCTTCATATTAATCAGCCCCATTCCTCCTAGAGCCTTAGGTGTACACATTTCCTCCCAAGCTATTAGAGCTTTCTTTGCAATTTGAGTCTCTTCAGTCCATATAAAGGTTCTACAATAACCCTAAATGATCTTGACCACCTTTGCAGGGATTAAGAAAGTTGTGCCCAATCTGAGCTAACCACCATTAGTACAGCTTGGACTAATTGTGTTCTTTCTGTATAAGATAACTCCTTTGCTATCCATGAAGTTATTTTTGTCATAATCTTCTCTATAAGGGGTAACCATTGAATTAGGGATAGTTTGTTTTGTGGACAATGGCATTCCCAAGTATTTGAAAAGTAATTCACTAACTGTATATCCAAGCTCTTCAAATATCTGCTCTCTGATCATTTGTGGGACACCTCCAGAATAAATGAAACTCTTGGAAAAATTTGCTTATAATCCTAATGATTGGGAAAATGCAGTAAAGGCCTTTTTGAGGGCCTGAACTGAGGCTACATCCCCTCTGAAGAAGATCAACAAATCATCAGCAAAGCTCAAATGAGAAATTTTCAGCTTTGAGCATTGGGGGTGGAACTTATAACTTCTGATCCTGGAGGTCATTGAGAGGTCCACTAAGGTATTCCACAGCTATAGCAAAGAGGAAAGGGAATGTTGGGTCCCCTTGCCTTAAACCCTTGGGACCTTTGCAGGGTTGAGATACACTGTCATTCACAATAAAGGAATAACTAACTGTTGTAGCAACTGTCATTATCAATTGAGTAAATTTTTCAGGAAATCCCAATTCCCCCATCACTTGTTCTAAATATTTTCATTCAACTGAGTCATAAACTTTTCTTAGAATCAATTTCCATCAGGCACCTTGGAGAAGTATTCTTCCTAAAGTAAGTTTTAACTAATTCAGGTGCCAGGGTTATGTTACCAGTAATTTTTCTTCCTAGAATGAATCCAGTTTGACTATTACTAATAACAGTGCTAATCAAACCCTGCAACCTATTGGCCAAAACTTTGGGGATAATTTTATATAGGACAGAACAACAAGCAATAGGCCTGAATTCAGTAACACTGCCAAGACTACTTCACCTTAGGGACTAGAGAAATGAGAACACAGTTGATAGGTGTGTGAACCCTACCCTCAATGAAAAAACTTTAGACTGCTTGGATCACATCATATTTGACTACCTTCCAGGTATGTTTGACAAATAAAGCATTAAACCCATAAATTCCTGGGGCATTGTCATTGCCAATAGACAACAACCCTACATATATCTTCTATACAGTCACATCTGCACATACCTATGTTCTTTGATGTTTATTGAGGACAAGGCCATTCTTCATTGTCTAGACATCTATCGCTGGTAGTGTTGTTGCTGCAGTTCCCATAAGACCTTGGTGGAACTGAATGAAGTCTTGTAGTACCTCTTTAGGATCATGTATACATTGACCAGTTGTGTTAGTAAGGCTCTCGATCTACTTTTTGTGTGTTCTTTCCCTTATGACAGCATGAGAATATTTGCTATTTGAATCCCCCCAATTGTATCCACTGAATTCCTGATTTCTTAGAGCATTTTCTTCAATTAATGACCATTTCTCTAATTCAGTAAGGGGCTTCTTTTTCCTGAATAATCAATTCATCTGTCACCCCAATTGTCATTTGAGTCTAAATATTATTAAGTTCACTTCTGGCCTAATCAAATCTTTGACTGACACCCTTAAACTCAACACCGGTATACAGATGCCTCAACACTAGTCCACAGATCCTTCAGCTTAGTCCACACTTCGATGAGTCTATTGCTTCCATTCTGTCTCAACTAGCTTCAAAAAAAAATCTGCATATTCAATCCAGATACTAACAAACCTGAAGCTAACCATCTTAGTAACCTAATGATTCTGTAAAGTGATTAGCATAGGACACAATGGTCAGATATGCTTGAGTTGTTATACTTAGTGACAAACATGCCCCCCAATGTAACATCCATTCATAGTTCCCAAAGGCTCTGTCAATCCTGCTTGAAATTCTATCATGTTCACTTTGTTTATTATTCCATGAATAGTAGTGACCCTTCCAAGGCAACTCAATAAACCCAATTTCTGTTATACATTCTTGGAAATCCTTAATCTCTCTTTAAAGTAACAGCAGCACCAGCAGGTCTATCTTGAGGCTCCAAGATAGCATAGAAGTCTCCAATTATGAGCCATGAAGCATTAACTATTACCGCAATTATTTTTGTCTAAGAGCTCGTGTTAAAACCATAGATAACAGTAATTAACTGTTGGTGAGCTCCAGTCCTATCTTTGATAAAACAGTAAAGCCCTTGTGATAAGCTTTGTAGTTTAATTACCTCATATGTGTTTGGGTCCCTCATCAACCATATTTCTTCCATTAGCAGCTTCTTCATAATTGTGTAGGATTCCCCCATCAGGGGCTATGGCATTGGATATTCTTGACATCTTATTCTTTGTCACCCTTGTTTCCACTAACCCTACTAGCTTTATTTGATACTTATGTAAGCACTTCTTAACTTCCTTCTGGTTGCATCCCTTATTAAACCCCCCTTAAATTGTTTATACGACTTGCAAGGCCAGTTTAACATTTGGGGATGAATGTTCTAAGGAGGGGAGGATGTTAGACCCCATATGTCCTTAATTGGATCGATTAGGTAAAGTTTGGGGACCAAAGTGGAATTGTCAAAAGTTAGGTTCTTGAAGACATGTTCTTGGTAGTGCTCATTGCTTGGTGTTAATTCTCTATTGGTCCATGTGTAGAGTGTGGACCAAAATTTGACCAAGACTTTCCATATATATATATATATAAAATTCCAAATGATCTTGGTATTCAATTTCGGTCCACTTAAAAGACCTAGAAGAATCTAGACCAATCTTGAAGAGCCAAAGACATATACCTGTATATATGTAATGCCCCTATCTTGTATTCACTTTCCTTTCCACTTAGAAGACCTAGAAGAGTCTAGAGCACTTGAAGAGCCAAAGAGAAAACCCTCTCGGCTTTGTGCAAGAAAACGTGAAATTCCTTTGTCTTAGTATATTTTTCGCCAAAGGCTGCAGATGCTTATTTGGGGAGGTACTGTCCTTATTTCATTCTCTGTTGTTTAAAAATTCTCACTAATCGATATAAAAAGAACTCCTCATAGTTCACTAATTAATCATCTCAATTTGAAGTTATCTACTGCAAAATTTGAACAAATTTGGGGCTAAGGGCTTTACTTAAGCTGTTAAATATTACAATAATTTGTCATGCACAACTCCGAGGAATTCTTATTTGATTAAAAATGACGAAGGTTTGAATATTCACAGACTAATGCAATCCAGATTATTTCATTGGCATACAGAAGACCAATATTTATAGCTCACCCTACTTGCTTGGGATTGAGGCATGTTGTTTTTATCGTACAGTATAGTGGACCTCTAATGTGGTGAAATTTTGTCAGAAGATAGTACAAAAAATGACTTCTGATGCACTAGTTTAGGTATTGCAAGTCGATGGCAAATGGGATATGGGCCAAAGAAACAGACAGCATTTTTGGTGCTTATACGCCTTGTGCTATTGAATTAACTAATTGCACATCTAATGTGGTTCTTTTTACGTTGTGTTGGTACCACTTATGGATGGTTAGGATGGACCTCAAAGTTCACGGATTCCTATTAAGGTTGAAATACTACAATTACATATTGATCCTCTTGGGAAGTTGTTATGCTGCTGAGCCCTTGCTCAGATTGTTTATAGGAATTTCAATCTTCAATATGGATACAGAAACTGACCTTGCTCCTTTTAAGATGGTTTCTTTGAGCATTGAGTCACTTGCTTGGATTTCCATTGTTTTTATGAATCTAGTGGAAACTAAAGTCTATATCAAGGAGTTCCGATGGTATGTCAGATTTGGAGTAATCTATGCTTTGTTCAGTTATCTGTCAGGGATATCTTTTGGATGGATAGTTATTTATCAGGGATATCTTTTGGGTGGATAACTCCCTACTTTCAACGAGGCTATAACAGACCAATCCCTAAAAAGGATATTTGGAAGTTAGACTCTTGGGATAAGTCAGAGACATTGAGTGCAAGATTCCAAAGATGTTGGGCTGAAGAATCACAGAAAAAAAAACCATGGCTTCTACGCGCTTTAAATTGCAGTCTTGGAGTTGGTTTGCACTTGGATTATTTGGAAAGTGTTTGAGGTATGTAAAGCATTCCGTTCTTTGGCATGACTTAGTTAAATGTAGATAATAATATGAGTCTTGAAAGATCCCCTTTCCTCACAATTCGGGCTTAAGTATGACTTATGCTCATTCCTTGACATTCTTATAGAAATTAGTCAAATTTTGGATTGTTGTGAATTTGAAGTTCATAATTGGTAAAAATATGTAAAATTTGACAAGTTTGGAAGTATATATTTTCTAATAGTTTTAAAAGCATAAATGCCGTAATTTTTGATAAAAAGCCCGAATTGCCTTGAAAACTATTTTGAAGTGTTTCATAGTAGTTTGTATAAACTAGGTTAAGTATGTTCCTCCTAAGTCAGACTAGTTCGGGTTTCCATCGGCCGTAGGACCCGCGATACCCTTCTAGGCAAATTCCTGGTAACTTTAAAAGAATTTGGTATAAATAATATTTTGTTTCCAAATATGAATATTTTACTGATCGTTTGGATTTATAATAATGATTATTATGCATATGACTCTCACAAATCTACTCGTGCCTATTATGATATCGTTCACCAGTTCTCGAGGCCGGTTGTCATCATGCATATTATGATATATACACATATACATTCCGAGCGTTAGGCTGAATACGGCGAGTCGACTTGCCCATGGGCTCGACTTTGCTTAAACTGGGGTTATAAGGCACTGGGCTTTTGATACATTGACATTATGACTTGTGACTACAGGGCCGAAGATCACCCTGGCTCACGTGAGTGCAGGGCCGAAGATCGCCCTGGCTCACTTATGCTATATTGTATTATGTGACAAAGATTTCGGAGACTTGAACTTTCTGGCGACAGGCGGTGGATGGCATATGTTTCAGAGGCCCCACCAATTCCGGTCCATTAGGCATGATTTGGTATTTAAGAAATAAACATTTTAATGTTTTTGGATATGTATTTGATTTTCATACTCCCTTTTGACTACTACTTTGATTTACATTCTGTATATTTTGCTTCACATATTCGGTACGTATTCCGTACTGACCCCCTTTGCTACGGGGTCTGTGTTTTATGCCCGCAGGTACCGACGTTCAAGTTAGTGATCCTCTAGCTTAGGACCCCCGCTTGCTATTTGAAACGCTCCCCTTGCTTCGGAGCCTACATTTGATATACACACTTGTTTATTATTTTGCATATACGTTATTCAAAGGTACGGCGGGGCCCTGTCCCATCCTATGATTTTGTCAGTCTGTATAGAGGTCTGTGGACCCATATATATATGGATTGTGCCCAATTTGTATGACTAGACCTACTTTATGTGTTTGATGGCGGTTTTACCCGCCCTGGAGGCCTTGTCGGCCCATATATGCACGTTTGATATTCTGTTGGCTCTGTCTGGATTCTGTTGGCACTTTCTAGTATGCAGGTCACTTTGGGATAGTCGGTAAAACAGAGAAAACTCTGCCAAAATTTCTGTAAAAATAAGATATTCATGATAATATGACTTTGTGTTTGTGTTTGAGTGCCCTATTGGGCACTAGTCACGGCCTATGGGGTTGGATCGTGACATAACCTTTTATAGAGACTTTTTACAGGGCTCCATGAGCTGGATATTTAGCGATGGTGTGCTCCTTCAGCGATCCGTCGAAATGGTTTCACGACGAGCATTTACCTCGCATCTTGCGCCTTTTTGCCCATTTTACCTTGTTTTTCTTTCAATTATCCTAGTCTTCTTGTTTATCTCCAAACCTATCAATTGACACTAGATTAAATTTGTTCCCAAGATAAAATCGTGCATTAAGATAAATGTTAAGCTTTGTTTAGGCCTGAATATGAGTTCAACCTATGGACTTATCAACTCCCCCAACTTAACCTTTTGCTTGCCCTCAAGCAAGTCAAGCAATCAATTACCAAAGGATAGTAACATTCACATGACACCTTTTTGCCTCTCGACAACAATCACAAGAGATGACTGAAGAGTATCAAGATAGCTCTATGCTCACAATCGCTCGGATAGTAACATTCACATGACACCTTTTTGCCTCTCGACAACAATCACAAGACATGACTGAAGAGTATCAAGATAGCGCTATGCTCACAATCGCTCAAATGTTTGCAAGCTTATACTCAAAATGATTCCACATGTTCTCACTTTTAAGAATATTCTTCACTCAAACAAGACTTATGCAGTTTCATCACTTCTAGAGGAATTACACAACACTCACACTAACAAAAGAGGAATGGCATGCATGATCATGCCCATAGGCTTTTCTTTATTTTCAATTGATCAAGGATCCCAAGGTGTCTAACGTAGGGTCACAACGAACTTTCTAAAGGCTTGTAATGTTATCTTAGGGATGGGTAGGAAATGTTCTGGACAAAAGTGACTCGACCTTCCATGATTCGGCTTACCGTCTCCTTATTTCATTTGTCACCACAAACCCACATCATTCAGCTATTGTTTTCCCTCTTTGTATTCATTCCACTTTCTCATTCTCTCCATGCCCATAATTCGAGCTCTCTTTATGCAACAAAGGATTTCTTTCATGACTTTCAACCCCTTTTTTGTACATAAATATCAAATCTTTCGATCTTTACTTTTCTTACTTCTAGAAGCACTTACCCTTTGTTAAAAATTGACCATTCACTATGTAAGTCATCACACCCCCAACTTAGGCCTTTGGCCTCAATTTTGTCAAATCATTGAGGGTAAGGCTCAAACAAGTTTCAAGATCAATAATTTTGAAAGGGATGGTTGTTAACATGGCTACCAAAGAAATGGATTTAGGATCAAGAGGGGACACTTAATGTATCATTCATATCGGCTCAAGTGGGTATCACAAAGATTGCCTTTGCTTATTTCCCAAAGTCAGTTCCAATAGACACCCTAATCAAGAGACTAATCAGGAAAGTTCTGTACCAACAGATACATGTATTCCAAATACAAACCCACCACGCTTGGTACAATGGATTTTGAATGCAAATAGAGACCCAACAACACTAGTTTGCAAAGAATGATCACAACATATCCAAGCTCAACACTCACTTAGTCATAACAATATGCTTCTAATCCATCCATGGATCAACTTCACTGGAGATGGACTAATTTTTGAGTCACTACACATTTATCATTCATGGAACCATTCGAGTCAAGGATATTGTCAACCATTACTCAAACTTCTTGAAGGGCAAAGAATGTATCAATTTGGAAATACATCTTTTCACATATGCTCGGACTCAACATAGGACTGGTATTAAAACACCACAATTAAAATGTAAACATCACCATAATGAAAAAGTAATCACTAATACTAACTATTACAACCCAAAAAAAATATACACAACTTGGACAAACCATCGGTAACTGTTAAATATTAACATCAACCATTACAAACAAAACAAAAAAGCGGATGTTCACCAAAACAAACATAAGACACAAGCCCAAAAAAATAATACATTTCCCTTAATGCAAACAAAAAAAAGTATAGAGAGGAAAAAGTGTGAGTGTCCCCTTGAGTCAAGTGGTGGATGGTGGAGGAGATGACGAAGAGTCCAATGGGGCATCAGTGCTCAAAATCTATCCATTCTCATGGGTAGGTGCAATAGCTGGTGTAGACTTTTGCTGGGCTAATGATATAGAGGATGGAGGAGTGGGAGTCTAGGACTTTTGAGATACGATAATAGGATCTGAAGAAGGATTGAATTCGCTCAAACCAATCATGGAAGTATCATGACATGACCTCTCAAGTACTTTCCCGAACAATCTTTCCTTAAGGAGCGGCAACTCATATTAAGGCCTAACCTCACCGTATAGCTCTATGTCCACTTAAGCCTTCTCATCTATCTCAAAGGTCATAGGCTCATGAACCAACTCTATTACCCCCACCGCCGCGGGCCTTGTCTTAACACTTGTGCTAGAAGAGGGGACCTTCCCCCCACCCCCCCCCCC
>DF359067.1:17487-49266 GCA_000787875.1 Solanum virginianum
GATAGGCTGCCCATACTCTCCATATCTCACCTCTAGGCATTCGCTGCCACATTTTCCTTGCTTAGATAATAAAGAATAGTCAAATCATAGTTTGCTAGGAGCTCAATCTAATGCCACTACCGAGAATTAAGGCCCCTCTGGCTCAAAATGTATTGACGGATGCGATGGTCTAATATATCTCACAATAGACCCCATATAAATAGTGCCACCACATCTTGGATGCCGACTCTAGGTTATACAAAAGGTAGTTGCAATCATGTGGTCTTAACTATTGAGATACATAGGAAATAACTTGACCCTACTGCATTAAAGCACACTGCAAACATATACCAGATACATCATAATATATAGTAAAGCCAACACTCTCAATTGGAAGGATCAAGATAGGTATAGCGGTGAGCAACTTCTTAAGCCTCCAAAAGCTCAACTCACACTTCTCGAATCACACAACAGGGACACCTTGATAGGTCAAATAGATCAATGAGATGGCTGAAACATCACTCATGTACTTAAAAATATTCTATAATTATAATTTTTATATATCTCAAAATTTATGCCTAATGTCAGAAATCCGACTTTATATTCTTGATTGGGGGGGAAATTGAGTGGGAAATGATTAAAACTCGGATTAAAAAAGACCGTAGTGAAAAATAATTTTTGCTAACCAATGAATTTCTAGAGAGCCTGCAAGCCCAAGCCATAACGCGCCTAGGGCGCGCAATATTGTTGATTGGTGAGGTGCGCTTGGGCTGCGGACTAGTGGAATATTTCCCCTATTTTTCATATTTCATTCAAGGGCATTGGGGTAATAACCCAATGCCTATTCAAATATGAAATCCTCCATACTTAGTTATTTTTCAACTCTAGAACTCACAAAAACCCTCTCTAAACCTCTTCAAAACATTATCAAAACCTCCATTCAAATTCAAGGATCTCAAGAACAATTTTGGGTTTCAAGGACCCAACCTAAGCTTCAAGTATCCTTCAAGTTCACTCCAAGAAATTCATAAGTTTAAGGTATCTAGGTCTTCATCTATGGGTCCTTTCACCCATGGAGTCCGACCTTCTCATTTTATGAAAATTGCATGATTTCAAGTTATATTATTTATAAGTATCTCTTATTATGAATGATGAATGTAAATTATGTTGGGTTTTATCAAGTATTGATTGATAATGCACGAATACCTATTTTACTTTTATTTTATGAGTTGATTTATTTTTATTGAAGTTATGCATGATGCGAACTATGAAAACTATGAATTATTATGAATTTCAAGATACCAAAAATAAAGATTTTACTACAATGTTGGTGGGTTGATTTGAATGGATTTTACTCCTTCTTGATAGACTCTTGAGTTGCATAATTTTGAACAAGTGTCATAAATCCACCATGTGCTTGATAAAATTATATGACAAGAATTTCTAAGTTGTTGATGAACTATTGCATGGTTTATAAGTCAAGTGATTTCATGATGATTATGGGCTTCCAAGCATCTATTAAATTCATGAAAAGTATCTATAATGTTACAAGTGACAAGTTGAGCCTTATTTCAAGATTTTATCCTCTTCTGAGCTATTCATGTCAAGTTGAGGGATCAAGTATGATTACTATTTTACCCTCATTTTCAGGTTCAGTAAGCTCACTATTAGAGGTCAAACATGTAATGAGCTACTCATGTCATGTTATCATGTCTCTTACAAGTTATTCATGTTATGATTAAAGTCATGATTATTTTAAGTATTTTGTGGGATTAGACTTAGGACCAATTGAGGCTTAAGATGGGGGATCGACTCAAAGGGTCCTTATATAAAGTCTTTAGTCTCTAAACTATCACGACCTAGACCTAGGGCCATGACATGACCTGGCGAATAGGGAACCCGAAAGGACCCCCAAACTAGTCTCTTAGCATATCAATACACATCCTTGGTTGTAGAAACAATTATACAACAACAATAGATAGAAACAAATGGCAAAATACAGGGCTAAGGGACATTTTTGATACCATAGAAACATAACAAGCTAATAGTATAGCATTAATGTGTCATAAGGTTCCAATAATACCTCTAATACATAGATATGAGTGATGGCCAAGACAATCTCCAGGCTAACCCTCATAACCATAAGTTTCAAACATAAGAACAGTCAATACGTAACATAAATCAAGAGATGTATGTCCTCGGAGTTGAGGACTTGCCAACTTACTTTGAGCGAAATCATACTAGCCACGTGGAGGAGGAAGATGATCAAGTAGGGCATGGTAACATCATGTAAGCATTGAGTATGCCTTAATAAATGTGAATTTATTAAGTATGTAGGATGCAATACATTAAGGGATAGGCAATATAGGCAAAATGCAATATCATAAGTAATGGATAGCATGATAGCAATATAACATATATGAATGATGATTGAAGTAAAACATTCTTATATAGAACATATTACATATATAGTAAGAGACATCTAGATGGTTGTCACACCCTACCAGCCATGGTGATTGAGGTATCAACCCCACAATCGGTTCATGGTGGTCACACCCCACCATCCATGTCGATTGAGGTATCAACCCCTCAACAAGGTGTGGTCAACTTGTAACACTATAGATACTTTTCATGAAATCAACACATATATACCTTACTTCCATCATCATAAAGTCATTCAAGTCATAGGACATGCAATGGATGTCAATAGCTCAAGAACCCTAAACAATACATTTTATCAAACACTTGGTGGGTGTGCAATGCTAGTGTAAAACCATACAATTCAAGAGTGAAATCATACAAGAAAACATGAAGTTAATCAACTGACCAATACTTGGTAATACTCTCATACAATATACATTGAAACCCTTCATCAAATGTCAAAATAGATACAAGATTCATAGGTCAAAACATGCTCAAACAGTCACACTTTTATGAAACCCCAAAATAGTTCATAGTCAATCTCATACTAAGTAAGACCCAAAAGTAAATCAACTTAGAAACATGAAATTTATGTAAAAAGGAAGCTTGGGCACCATGAGTGAAAGGACCTAATGGTTGAAACCCATATACCTCAACTTTGGAGAATTTCTTGATGAAGATTGAATTGAGAAGTTGAAGCTTGAGTGAATTCCTTAAGATCTGGCATGAGTTTTGGCACTTGAACATTCAGTGAAGTATTTGTCCAAGTGTTTGAGAGAGTATTGGGGAATGTCTTATATGATATGGTGTTGAAGTATGGCTAAGTATAGCTATTTTTATGCATGGGAAGACTTAGACCCTAGACCCAAAAGCTTTGGACCAAATCAACAAAACTGAGAAAAAATAACATATCTTCGCGCCCTAGCCGCGTGGCGCCAAGGTTGCGTAGAGATCTCTGGAATCGCCACTTTGAAAAATTAAAATTTGATATGGTCTCTCTAAAATCGGGGTTAAACATATTTCCCACTCAATTTTACCCCTGATCAAGAATATAAAGTTGGATTTTCGATATCCTGCACGAATTTTGAGATATATAAAAATTACAATTATGGGCACTTTCGAGACACATTTGAGGGCACCTTTTGGTGTTATTTCATAAGCTACGTACCCCCATAAGATTATATTATTTCCCTAAATGGGCTTTACTAGTGGATCGATGTAGTTTCATGTTATCATATATGGTTTTCCTTGGCAAGTAGATGATACTTCGCTGGGGGGTGTCATGCCCGATCACCTTATTGAGGGGGTGTCATGCCTTAGATTCCAAGTAGTAGCTTGCTTGGTATGTGTTGGTTAAGGTCTCCTCCCATATAATTATGTTATACTATGTAAGTTAAATACTTTACATGCATGTTTTAGTATAAGCATTGAACTTACATGTCATATTGAGATTATATCCATTGCATATATGTATGCATTTTGAATAATATGGCTTATATATTTGATACATTGAATCCCCACATAGTTAGTACATTCCAAGTACTAACGCATACTCTATGCATACATGATATTACCTTGTAGGAACTAAAGTTCCTATTGATAATCCTCCTCCACATGGCTAGTTTGGTACTTGAAGAAATCTTTGGTAAGTCCTTAATTCTGAGGACAATATCTATTTTATTTATGCTATGTTAAAACTTATACTTTAGGTTGGATACTAATTATATGAGGGTGACCCCGGGAAGTGTCTTAGTGTTATTGGATACTATGTTTGTATATACTTATGAGCTCGACGCTTCTTATGCTATATGCCTATGAGAGACTTCCCTTAGTCCCACTTCCCTTTTTATAATTGACTTTCATTATTATTTTATTTTATTTCTACAACCAAGGATGTGCACATAATATGCTAAGAGGCTTGTTTGGGTTGTCTCTTGACTCCCCATTCATCGTGTCACATCTAGACCCTATGCTTGGGTCATGATAGTATCTGAATCATCATTCCTGTAATCTTCCTGTCGGCGTCCCTGTGTGTGACTGTTAGTGCCAAAGTCTGGATGGCCTGGCGAAGGTCAGAATTGGAGATATCCGCTTGTAATGGATGTTCAATCGGCACAGCTGGACCTCTTGGTCCCTCATGAATTGGTGGATTAGGCTGTTGCATTCTGCCCGGCTGGGCGTCCTCTACCCCTAACTGGTCTGGCGACTCTTTGTGGAGGCATGATCTGAAAAACAAGGAGTGAACACAAAAATTAGAATAGACTAAACAGAGGTAAACTATAAATCACTAAATGGAATGACAATTGATAGTAACACTTCCTGATGCCCTATAGTCTCCCTACTATGGATGTGACATAATTCACACCAATAATGCAGATGCTACTAGAAATAATTCCATAGACAAACCTAGGACACTTAAACCTGGCTCAGATACCAAGTATATCATGACCTAAATCCATACCCTGGACGTGGACGGCAACCAAAACTATTTTTGGTCCCAAGCGAACAACTTGGTCTGGCTGCTTTACTCAACAGAAAACTTAAATAATAAATGATAGACTTAGATATGATGTGCTAAAGAGAATGCAATAGTCTGAACAACTTAACCAAGGAAGTATCCCGACAACAATTGAAAAATAAGAACTGATACTCATGACATTTAGTCTATGGAACCTATAACAAAAGTAATCTAGAACAATTACCACGACAGGCCCACAGTAACCACAACTTAAAAGAAATGCTAAAAAATAAATAAAGACTCCAAAGCCATTGGCTGGTAAGAGGCCTCACTGATGGATGAATAAAATGTTGGTCCTCAGCAGAGCATCTAGTGAAGGACTCTATCACCTACATCAACATCATAATATGATACACGTCTAAAGGACGTCAATATGTAGAATGTACGAGAATGTAAAATAGCCAAAACTGGGAACTTAGGATAGGGTACTATACTCAAAAGTAGCTAAAACATGTCTCAAAATAGGATACCATAAGTAAATAAATAAAGCACATGCTGAAAGTAAAAACATTTCGCTGAAACATTGTATGCAAGAATCAGTTTACTTTATCTTGGGGAATTTCTCTAATCGACTATCATCACTATGAGCTTCGTTATGATACAGTGTCTTGCCTAAACTGCCAGAACCATCCCATACATTGTTAGGGTAAGGGAAGAAAATTAGGGGAGTCAATACATCCCAAAACTAGGTCAACTCAGTGGCAATGAAGAGATGTACTCTTGGTACAATCCTATCTTACATTGGCTACGTTGTTTATGAGTTCAAGTTATTATATTCTTACTTATATCGGTTCTCAATACTACTTCCAAAAGTAATAATCATATGCTCATAGTTAAAATAATATAATCTACTCTAAGTTCCACATTTCATCTTTTTGGGACTTAGCCCAACTAAGCAGTTCCTTAACATTTCTCAGAACTGTCTAAAATCATGGATTTCATGCTTCACTGTTCATACAAGACTTATGCTAATATTTTTCTTATGTTTGAAGCAAGAATTGGAATTTTATATATTTTAATTGTAAATTTAGGGTTTAACTAGTTTGTCAATGAAATTTAGCATCTCAACTTAAGACCTCAATATAGTAGAAAAATTCAGTAAATTTCATGTTTTTCTTCAAAATAACATAAACAAGGACACTTTCTCAAAATGAAGAAATCTTATTTCCAACTATAACCTGATACTTGGAGAAAATTGGTAGTTATATAATGGTGAAATATTGAAAATGGTTTTTGTAGGCTTACATTCCTTGGGAATTAATTTCTTTTAAACCCTAGCTTTTGCCCTTTTGAAACTACTTTCAATGTTTGGAGAGTTTTTGAGTGTTAATGAATTGGAGAGTCACATTTTGGGATTTAATTAAGTGAAAACTAATAGGTTTGGGCTTAGAAGAGTGAGAAAAGATGAAACTACCCTTCTTTAAAAAATACATGACCATCCATGAAACCCCCTTCTATGGGTCGTGGAATGCCTTATGGGTCATACCTCATCTCGTGGATCAAGGTGTCACAAAAGTTGAGCTACTAAAATTGTAGTATTTGATCCACCAACATGCAGTACATCTCATATAAAAACTTATGGGTTGTAGATCCTTTCATAGGAAGACCCCATATTTAGATAGATTCCTAGTTTCCCAGGACCACAAACTATAAGACTTACTTAAAGGCTATATGAAAAAGTATGGCTCGTCTGCTAATTCGTAAGTCAACTTCCAGAGATCTTTAATATTCCACTTTCAGTGGGCACCTTCCACAATGCCATCTACAACTCGTGGATTCTTTTACAGGCCATAGATTGGCTCGTGAAACTGACCATCAATAAATCTTCATTCTTTTAGTTTTCCCCAATCCCAGAAACATGAGAGGTGTTACACATCATGCCCATATCACAATCACAATCAACATTTATCATGTCAAGGCCCTACATTCAATCCTTATGCATAGTCCTTAAATCTTAGTTCAAAAATATAATTAGGATTTATAAAATCAAATGCTTATATCATTTGTTCAAGAAACAACAACAACAACATACCCAGTGAAATCCCACAAGTGGGATCTGGAGAGGGTAGAATGTACGCAGACCTTACCACTACCTCATAGAAGTAGAGACGCTGTTTCCTGGGAACCCTCATCTCAAAATCCATTTAAACCAAATACTAAGATTAAAAAAATTAAAATTAAAATTAAAAAAGTAAATTTAATGATGTATGCAAACACCAGGATAAAATATTTAAAAATTGAAGTTCAAAATTTAAATTTGATACTTACAGTTTTTGAGATGGTTATATCTTCTCCACTTTATCTTAATTATATATAAAAATAATAATAAATTCAAAAAGGATTAATTAGTATAAACCAATTTCAAAGCCTCCTCTTTCTATTTTGTTTCTTTTAGGAAGTTATGTGCTTTTGGCAAAGCAGAGATGAAATCATGCATTTAAATTCATTCCCATTTATGACTGTTTAAGTTGTTTTTTTCTTAGTTTAATTACTACATTTTCTTTAATCAATTAGGATCATGGGTCCAATTTATTTACTAGTCAAAATGGTCCACCATACAATGTTCGGCCTAAAGGCCCGTAGAAAAGGAAGACATTTCCTAAAAAGGTATTATCATTCAAACACACCCCTAAGAAATAGGGTTTCCTAGCTTTTACTCTACACGCCTCTTTCTTTCTCACAGTTCGCCACATCAAATGCTCCCTTGGGTTTTTTCCTTCAGCTTCCTTCAACTTTGGGTTTCCAATTATAATCTCCACATCTGGCTTGTTGCATTTTAGAAAATGGCTCTCAAAGGTAATGTCTTCCCTTTGCTCTTCTTTCTGCGAGCTTGCATCGCCACCTGACTCTTCTTTCTTACAAGATGTACTCTAGTCCAATAGAATATGAAGGGTCTGACTCAGAATACGTATGGAGTAAATCTATTCAATATTCAATTCCAAAAAATTTCTTTAGGAACTTTCTTTTACTCCATTGTGAATAGTCTTTGTTTTTTATGATAAATTGGGCAAAACCCATATTGGTAAAGAAAATCAGACACAAAAATAATTATTTGATCCCAAAAATGGCCTAAGTACAATCCTACAGAGTTAAAAAAGATGAAGAGAAAAACAAAAAAGAAAATAATGAACAAAAATCAAAAGATATACAAAGGTTCTAGAGACAACAATCCGACCCACTTATTTTCTTGCGACGATCTCACCTCATGTATCGATTCTCAGCAGCAAATCTCACAAGCTTAAGTGACATCCACAGTGGCATTTACAAGGCTCACAAGCGTAATGAGTTTCATCTCGTTGAAGACTTCTTCAGCTTACAGATCGTTCTTTCAACACCATATTCAAGGTAAGGTTTTAGATCGAAAAAGCTTAGATAAAATTGCTAAAAGGAGATCTAACTTAATATCATTTTGAATTCTATAGATTAAGCTCCAATTAAATTGATGGCACTGCAAGAACCCTCAATTTTAGAAGGTATTGAACACTTTTTCCATTAAAATCCTTTCTAACCTCTAATATATATGATGATAAAATAAGTTTGTTGTATTAATTTTGAAAAAATCCCAAGTATGTTTCTCGATAGCCCTTTACAGGTGATCTTCCTATATTGTTGCCTATTGTTTGTTGATTAGATCATATTGAAGTTGTATGACCCTTTTTGGCTCTTTTTCAATATGATGTTGGGGACTTGATTTTTCTCTAATTGAAGTATAGCTCTAGCCTTTTATGAAAATTCTTGAACTATTTTGATATTGTTTGATGCTTGTACTTGCATCATTAAACACACCATTAGTTGAAAATATTTACAAGGTTGTTCCCATCTCTGAAAATATGCACAATCTCCACTCTGAAAATATTCATAGTCTCCACTTCAAACTCCAATGCCATTCTCTTAATTTCTCTAACTTCAACTGCAATAACCCAAAGTATTTTCATTGTCCATCCATTACCTTTTTGCAATAACCCAAAGTATTTTTATTGTAAGATGAAGGATATTATTGTTAATACAGTACTCAATTTCAAGAATCATAGCTCTCACTTTTGGCTTTCATAACTTACCTCCACTCTTTAGCTTCTACAAATATCAACTCCCCAAGATGAATCCTAACACCAAAAGCAACACAACTCTTCTCCATATTATGATCAAACGAGCCATCTGAATTACATCTAAACTTGCTTATATCAGGATATTCCCATTTAGCCGCCTAATTAGTAATTAGAGGCTAGTAACTTCCCAAAGCTTTTCCTTACAAAGTCCAAGTGTTTCGTACTTGCTAAATGCAGGGGTATCTATAAGAAGCAAATAGATACAGATTACCTATGTTTGAGTAGTTGAAACTCTCTGCAACCCTACACCACCTCCACAGTCCTAAGTTTTCTTAAAACCACCATTTATGGTCGTTCCAACCATTGACCTCCCACAATCTTATGGGGGACCATCATTGTCAATTAAAACATATGCAGACATACTGAAACAATCTAAAGTCCAAGTAAAATCGATCCTTATGAAGCCAATTACGTATTTGCATGGAGAACCATAGGTAATTTGGGTTAGGTAAAAATTGATCAGATGATAGTAAACAAAAATTTGGGAAATTATCATACGGGTGGCCTGACATACATGAATGCAAAAAATCATACGAAAATAATGCGAATCGAAAGGGGAGTACAAGATTGGTTTGCTGTGTAATAGGCACGTCCTAATTATGGCATTCCTAATGGAAGATTACATCCATCTTTTATCCAAACCCACATTTTATATCACCACAAAAACCAATTCTTTCCCTATTAGAACATTTAAGTGGGATCTGATGTTTAATACGGAAGAAGAGACAACCACTGCGGTAGCCTGGATTGCTTTCCCTTCGCTGCCGCCAAATTTCTTTGGAGAGGATGCCATATTCTTACTTAGCAGTGCAGTAGGAAAGCCACTTCAAGGAGACTTGGCTACTAAAACCCAGACCAGGCCTAGCTATGGTAGGGTCAAAGTAGAAGTGAATCTCATCAAAGAATTCCCAAAGCGAAGTAAAATTGGTGTGAGGAAATTTGAGGAGCTGATTATTGAAAGGTGGATCACCTTCAACATGACTACATGCCTAAATACTTCCAGAATTGCAGGAAATAAGGTCACGAGAGAAACAATGTTACATGTTACATCCACAATTATTGCCAAACAAGAAGGAAAAGATAGCCTAAGGAGAATAGAAGCAGAATAGATGTTTCAAAAGAGAAGAGGGGGACAATACCTATGGTAGAGGAGGAACAGAGCAAAGAAGCCAAAGAGGGACATGATCCTTTACCTGACCAGGGAACGAAGAATGGAATTTTGTCGTCATGTTTGCTTTTTTCTCACTTGAATTATTTGAGAATAAACAATTGTGATCTTAATAAATCCATTACTAATAAAACGTCAATTTTTAATTTAATAAAGATAGACCATTTATTATTAAAAATTGAAAAGATGGTAAACACTTCTAAACTAAACAATCTATATTTACACATAAAAAATTGGAAGTTGTAGTTTTAGTATAGTGTTTATATCTTACAAGGTCACTCAACTTTGAGAATATTTAACATCATTGTACTTTCTTTTGTATCAATAAAATCACTCAACTAAATTAATTTTAAAAAATTGACATGACAAAATAGTTTTTTATTATGTAAATATGAAACCAAAAATAAATAAAATTTAAAAATTTGACATGGTAAATTTATTTGTTTTTATATTATGAAAATATGAACCCACAAATAATAAAATTTAAGCTAATTTATTTAAATAATTTACTAATACAAAACTACAAATATAAAATATAAAACATGAAAATAACAAAAAAGAGTAAAAAAATTTGAGAATATTTTTGTCTTTATATATTTATCCCATGGTATTAAATCCTAGGTATTAGCTAATACCACCAAATGGGTGGTATTAGTTATTTTCATGTATGATGTATTAACTAATACATGGATTAGTTATACATAGGTCCAAAATTCCTACCAAACATAGCATTAGCTAATACCATATGTAATCATGGATTATTTCTGCTAATGCCGCCTACCAAATGGCCCCTTAGGGTTAAAACAGATTCTCTTTGGGCTAAATTTATATGGAACAAATATTGCAAAAAAACTCCACCCAGTAATTGTGTCATATAGAGGGGCTTGCAAGTCTGGAGAGGAATGGTGGCAAGTGAGATAAGGCAATTCTAATTTTTTTTTGATAATTGGACCAAATTAGGAACCTTATACTTCACAGAAAATCAGATAGTAGGAGATGAAGACATGGAGGTTAAGGAGATGTTTCAGAAGGAGTCTGGAATAGGGAGATGTTGCTGGAGCATACATCTAAAGAGATTGTTGACTCTATCATATCTGATATCAAGCCCAGAAAAATGACTCTATGTGACAAACCTTGGTATAGAGGGACTACATCTAGGGAGTTCTCAGTAAAGTCAACATATCATTTGCTTAGGGGGGAAGAAAACTAAGCAGGAATGGAACAGTAAAATTTGGAGTAAGGGAGTGCCTTCTAAGATTTCACTCTTCTTGTGGAAGGTGATTAAGGTGATTAAGAGAAGAATACCTACTGATGAAATCTTAAAGAAAATACATATTGGTGTCGTAACCGAATGTTTTTTCTATGAGGCTGGGATAGAGGAATCAACAGACCATTATTTCCTAATAGCCTCCATAGCTCAAAAACTATGGAAGTACTTCTCTTCCTGTGAAGGTATCAACATGGAGGCCTTGGAGCCACATCAACTCGTACATACACGGTGGAAGCTAGAACTGTCAACTAGAGCTAGCCAAATTGCGTATATAGTTCCAGCCACCATTATATGGGAATTATGGAAAAGGAGGAATGTTAGGAGACATGAAAAAGACTATCCGTTTGAAAGGATGGTACACCAAGGATAAAAGACCCTCCAATTCATTATTAAAGAGATGTACCGTGGATAAGAGGGATCCCTAGCCAATGGTTTGAGGAAGTACAGGCCTAAACTGTACTGCTTGAAAGTAAATAAGAGGCCTTCAGAAGAGGGATGGCTTGCATGCAATATTGATGGAGCTAACAGAGGTAACCCTGGCCATAGTGCCTATGCCTTCTGTTTCAGAGACTTTAAGTGGGATCTGATGTTTAATACGGAAGAAGAGACAACCACTGCGGTAGCCTGGATTGCTTTCCCTTCGCTGCCGCCAAATTTCTTTGGAGAGGATGCCATATTCTTACTTAGCAGTGCAGTAGGAAAGCCACTTCAAGGAGACTTGGCTACTAACAATTATTCAACAAAAGTAGGAAGATTGTAACATGGATAAACAACAAATTTCATACATCAAGCTAAGAACTAAACCAATATACAAACCCATTACATGTTAATCACAAGGATGCACAGATTGCAAGGCCAAGAGCCTATTACAAAGCATGGAGTATCTAATTACAAAAATAATTTACAATGTTACACAGCTATGGATCTACTAAATGGTGTGTGTGAGAGCAAAAGGCTGTGTAAGCTAGGTCAGTGCTCTAATAAAAAATCAGGGATAAACTTCATAAAAAAGAAGTAGTCAAGATCAAGGACGATAAGGACCTTCAAGCACCTCAATGTAGCCAAAGAAGCATCACTAGTTTCTGTAGAAAGGGTTCAATCTCAGCATATAAAAGACCTATGCTTAGGGGGGAAAACTTTAAGTGGAAGGTTACTTACATGTCGACCTTGAAGGAGATTCAAAGCCTTTGTTTCAAATGGAATCAAGGGGGCCATGGTGGGGCATGACAATGAGCACTGGCAAGCACTACGAATCTGCAAAAGGGCAGCAGCAACATAATACAGGAAAAGAAAAAAGATGGAAGTACATACATGAATACCAGGAAGATGACAATGAGAAGACAAAGAAGAGGAAAGTTATTTGGCCACTACGGACCACCATTGAAGACAAAGGTGAACAAATTCATTGGGAAAGTGAAGTGATAAAATGGAGAAAGAGAAGTACGGAACTTTCTAGGAACCCCAATTTCTTAGGGTTGAAATATTTTTTTGGATGGGCTTCCAGATCATTTTGTATAGTTGGACTCCTCTTTATTTATTTATTTGATCAATAAAATGGGCCGGAGCCATGTTTTAATTTTAAGAAAATTTATACAAATTTCCATTAATCTCCATCTCATAGCGTACTTTAACATCTTCTGCCCATGATATATCATATTCATTCTTATTCATATTTGTCAAATAATAAAAAAAATAGGGACAACTCTAATCAAAGTTTTAAACATAGCAACTCTCTCATTCTTCCACCATTTATTTGAGATGAATGAATGGACCATGTATACCAGAGCAAATTAGATCGACCATTCTTTAGATATAGAACTTAAAATAACCTAATATTCAAAAGATTCCTGATGTATTTGTTGTAACAAAAACACACATAAGAATCAGTTATCTTTAACATCATCAAGTGTCATAACCTAACGTAGAAGAAGCACCTCTATTCATTTCACCTTGTCCTAAACAAAACAGACACAATGTATGATCAATATAATGTCTAATTCAAATAATATTTCATCATAGAATAGGACTTATTACATGTTACACTTGCTTGCAATGCAGCAACAAAGATGGAGCCTAAACTCTAAAAAATCAAAAGTAAAATCTAAGCAAGAATTCTAAGTATTTGAAAGCAGACATAAATATGAATTGAACATAAAAAAACTCACTGTAGTGGCAGTATACTGAGCAACTTCAGCTTTCCTCTTGCTACTCTTATTGTGTTATTTCTCAAACCTTTCTAGCTCCCACAGAGTTGTATCAATTCTCTCTATTCCCCTCTTCAGAGCAATCCGAACAAATGGAGGAGGATTTTCTAAAGGTGAAATCTCAAGATCTTCATCAAGTTTTCTTATTTCTTCATTTGTTATCTCCCTCTTATTTTTCAGATACTTAGCCCTTGGATTTTTTTAAAACTAGTATTAGAATGACCTTATGAGAAAGTGAGGGCTTCTTCTCGTTTTTGTCATTCTTTGCATTTTTACTACTTTCATAAGATAGTATTTTCTTTGAAAGAAGGAATTCTAAGTTATTATAACACTTATTCTCCTTCGGATCCTCTTCCCCCTCTCTACAACTCCACTAATTACCGTGGGGTTGTCATTTGCAATAGCTGCAACACTAGGTGGCTGAATTAAATGACTACTAGAGATTTTCTCACTAGTACGAACCAAAACAAGACTAAAAAGGTTCTCCTTAGCTTCAACCTTATTCTCAAAACTTTTAACATGATCTAGCTCACCCTCTAACCCACTTTTAAGATTTTTAATCAGAATAATCGGCACTGATTCAGTTAACTTAATCCTAAGCCCATTTTCAATTCTAGAAATCAGAGTAGATTCCTCATAATTCTCACTAGGCAGGCTACCCCCCCTTTGTCTCCATCATCTACAACAGCAGCCCCACCACAGCCTCCTTAGGAGAAGAAAAAAGTGTTTTTTTTAGGTTTAATGATTTTTATTTCATATGGATCAAGGAAAAAATCATTTCCCCAGCAAAGTTATACCGGGAGAACCAAGGATATAAATGTTTCTTAAGCCACCACCACTGGTATAACCTCACTAGAGACATCTAATGTTTCGAAATCAGAAAAGGTACCACCTCAAACTCAGGATCTTTTGATCGCTAATTCTGTCTCCTCGGGAGTTGTGCCTAATGGCTTTACGTCCTTTAGATGCCAACATAAATACTATATTTAAGTCCTTTAATAGATGTATGCCACCATAGTCATTAGGCATAACTCTCGAGTAGGCAAAATAAGCGACCAAAAGATCCTGACTTCGAGGTGGTACCTTTGTCAATTTTGAAAATTTAGATGTCTCTAGTGAGGTTATACAAGTGGTGGTGGCTTGAGAAAAGTTATCTTCTTGGTTCTCCTAGTGAGGTTATACCAGTGATGGTGGCTTGAGAAAAGTTTATCTTCTTGGTTCTCCGGGTATAAACTTTGCTGGAGAAATGAGTTTTTCCTCGATCCACCTGAAATAAAAATCATAAAACCTGAAATAAAAACATTTTTCTTGTGCTAAGGAGGTTGTGGTCATATTGGGGTTGTTGATAGAGGAGATAATGGTGGTGGGGTAGCCAACCTAGTATAAATGATGAGGTAGCTACTGTGATTTCTAGAGTTCGGTATGGTTAAGATTAAGTTAACTGGACCAATGTCGATTATTGTGATTAAAAATCTTAAAAGTAGGTTAGAGGGTGAGCTAGATCATGTTAAAAGTTTTGTGAAGAAGGTTGAAGCTATGGAGAACCTTCGTAGTCTTGTTTTGGTTTGTGCTTGTGAGAAAATCTTATGTAGTCCTTTAGTTTGGCCACCTAGTGTTGTAGCTATTGCAAATGACAACCCCACGATAATTGGTGGAGTTTTAGAGAGGGAAGAGAGGATCCGAAAGGAGAATAAGTGTTATAATAACTCCGAGTTCCTTCTTGCGAAGGACAAACTACCTTATGAAAGTCTTATGAAAGTAGTAAAAAATCGTAGAACAACAAAAAGGAGAAGAAGCCTTCAGTTTCTCATAAGGTCAGTGGGATACTAGTTCCATAAAAACCTAGGGCTAAGTATCTGAAAAATAAGAGGAAGATAGCTAATGAAAAAATAACAAAACTTACTAAAGATCTTGAGAATTTACCTTCAGTAAATCATCCTTTATTTGTTTGGATTTCTATGAAGTGGGGCATAGAGAGAATTGATATAGGAAATCTGTGGGACCTCAATAGGTTTGTGAAATAACACAACAATAGTAGCTAGAGGAGAGTTGAAGTTGCTTTAGTATACTGCCATTATAATGAGTTTTTCTATGCTCATATTTCTGTCTACTTTCAAATAATTAGAATGCTTACTTAGTTTTCACTTATGAATTTGTAGAGTTCATGTTCAATGTTTGTTGCTGCATTGAAAGCAAGTGTAATAGGTAAGTCCTTTTCTATGATGAATCATTATCTGAGTTAGACATTATATTGATCATACGTTATGTAAGTCCTTTTCTATGATGAATCATTATCTGAGTTAGACATTATATTGATCATATGTCATGTTTGTTTTGTTTATGAGTAGGTGAAATGCATATCTGTGCTTCTTCTACCCATGTCGATAATGCAAGAAATCGTAGCAGTGATTAAGGATGATTTGAACATCAATGTTCACGTGCAACCTTTCTCTTCTCCTCTTAATTAAATAGTGAAAAGAATTAGCATTTTTTCCACCCTTGGTAAATCATTCCAAACTTATCTTTTCTCTTTAAAATTCTCTTCATAATACAAATATTGTTTCAACACAACTAGCTTGAGCTCTCTGCAGAATAATTCTATTATTAGAGCTTGGGTTTTCTTCAAACAACCCTTCTTTAAGGTTGACAATTTCTTCTCTTATCACTAACTGCTTAATAATATCACCAAATTTCTCCTTACTCCACCTAGAAAGTGCTTTTTTGGTCTTCTTTTGTTTATTCTTTAACTTTAGAAAATTCAACCCCATCATCAGAACATCAATGATTTTTTACTAACTCTAAAAAGTCATCACTTTTAGTCCAAAATATCAAAAGTTTGCATGATTTGACTATAGCTTGAGAAATATTTCCTCCACAAATTTTTTAAATTTTATAAATGTGACACTACTCATTCCCTTTGTTTTTCGTTCTTTTTATAGTGTTTTATTTTCATTTGAATATTTTAAATAAAGAGTAAAAATTATTATCTATTTGGTTTCTTTGTATTCTCTTTATAATAAATTTAATTATTTATAATTTATATAAATCAAGAACACATGTTCATAAATCAGTCTCAACACCTTTTTTTAATATAAATTTTCATATTTTAAATAATATTTTAAGGAGGACTTTCCTTCTCTCTCTCACACACACCCCCATATATGTATAAGAACGCTTTTAATTTTTATAAAGAAAATTGAAAGGAAATTGGATAAAATCAGGGCAAAACTGGAAAAGAAAAAAAAGAAGATAATATCCCAAATGATTCATTTCGTAATAGTAGGAGCTGCCATAACAATTTTTTATCTGTTATTTTCCCACTTTTTTGTAATTGTAGAAGCTTTAATATTCAAAGATGTTTTTTCACAAAAGAGTTATACATTTAACCAAACACCAAGATAAAAGATATAGAATTACAATAACATCATACCCAGTAGAATCCCACAAGTGGAGTCTGGGGAGGATAAAATGTACGCAGACCTTACCACTATTTCATAGAGGTAGAGAAGCTATTTCGGGGGAAGCATCGTCTCAAAAATCTATAAGTAGAATAAGCTAGATATTGAAAAAAAGGAAAAGGAAAAGAAAAACAAGGAAAAACGACTAATAACGAAAGCAGTGAAACAAAGTAAATACAATAACATTAACAAATATAAGACGGATAATGACAACAAAGGATATAAAGACACAACTAATCCTACTAACCTACCCCTACTAGCCTATTAGCATGCAACTCTAATATGCAACCTCTACTCCTTTCTATCTAAGGTCATGTTCTTTATGAGATCAAGTGTCGCCATATCTTGTCTGATCACCTCCCCCCAATACTTCTTCGATCTACCTCTACTCCTTCCTATAACCCCTAAATCCAACCTCTTGCACCTTCTAATAGGAGTATCGGTACTTCTTCTGTGCACATGTCCAAACCAGTGCAGTCTCGCTTCCCTCGTCTTGTTAGCCACAGGGGCCACACCTCTAACTTCTCCCGAATAGTCTCATCCCTAATTTTATCACTCCTAGTATGTACACACATCCATCTCAATATCTCCATCCCCACGACCTGCATCTTCTGAACATGTGAATTTTTTATCGGCTAATACTCCACCCCATAGAAGAAAGTTGGTCTAACCACCCAAACACCTTGACCTCTATCCCCTCAACATACCACCTTGTGATGTGACTCAACCCTCTCTTGATCAATTTGGGACTCGATTCAAGATTACCCAATTTGAGACTTGCATTGAAAACATGAGTCCCGATTCAGGACATTATTTTAGTATGATCCTAAATTGAAATCCTTAGAGACCTTTCGTGATGTGGGACCTGATCTCGATCCAAAATTCAATCCTAAATCATGACTCAACCAGTTATTCGAACCCAACTTAGAGACTTGACTAAATAATGGGTTCTTTTTGGGTCTCAACGACAGATTCAATTCCTCGGTCGTTCTAAGGGTTAGGAGTTTGGTCCTTCATTGGGCTGTAACATAGATATGCATCTTGGTTCATACTATTTGCATAGATCGTATATAAATATTTTGGGGGTAACGTTATCTCTTTACTAACTAAAACTAAAATATAAATAAGAAAAATATTTGTTTTTATAAAATATTTTCTAGAAAATTATTTTTCTTAATACCAAATACACTTCTTCAAATAATTTTTCTTTGCTATCTCGTTTGTTTTATTTCTATAATCGAAAAAAGATAATGTTTTATGTTCCTTCCATATCTTGAAGTTTCAAGTTTTATCGTAGTAATTTTTTTAATAACTCATATATGAAATTAAGATCAAAGTCCTCTATAAATATCCCACACCATGACGTTTTATTTTCATCACATAAAATAGCATCACCCTACTAAATTTAGTTTTATTATTTCCTTTTGCTTTTTATATTTCTTCACATTAATGTTTCTGTTTTACTCAATAAATTTTTTTTATAATTGCATTGTTTGCCCCTTTTTTATCTATTATAAAACATAGAAAACCAATTCCAAAGAAAATTTTATTTTTATCGTGAATTGTTGTTATAGAAATGATAGTTATCGAGAGCTCTAACTATAATAGATAAAAAGATCTTGTTTATTTTTGACCTGTGATTATATACAACAATGATGATGCCATTGTTTGATGCAGACATTGATAGGAGGTGTGAGATATACATAGAGCTAGAGAGTTTTACCCACACTTGATAGAAATGAATTATCAGATATGAGATGCTTGAGTACAAGGCAAGAATATATTGACGTCTTTAGTGATAGTTAGAGTTGCTTTTTTCTGAGAAAAGAACTTGAGCTTGCAAATGAACTTGAAACTAGATATAGCTTCTTTTTTCATAGGTACCTTTGATTTTATTTTCTTCATTGTAAAAAGATTATAATAATTGCTATGTTGATTGATTGTTGGGAGAAAAAGAGAATAAAATTTAATTTCATTTTAAAGTATCTATGTATGTTTAATTTCTATAATTTCTTTATTTTGTGAAGACAATAAATAAAGAACCGCAGAAATAAAGCATACATATATTTTAACACAACATTAATTTTTATTCCCTTGAATATTATCTGATCTTTTCTCACAACAATCAACCAACATAACAATTCTTATAATCTTCCTACATGGACAAAAATAAAATCGAAGGCACCTATGATAAAAGAAGTTATATCTAGTTTCAAGTTCATTTTCAAGCTCAGATTCGAAAATAAAAATTAACTCTATCTATTAGTAAAGACACAAATGCATTCTTGCCACGTAATCTAGCACCTTGTATATGTGCATCTATTTCTATCAAATGGTATCTCAAGTTCTCCAGCTCTGTGCAGATCTCACATCTCCTATAGATGCCATCTTTAAACAATGGCACCATTTTCATTTTTAAATAATCACTAGACAAAAAAAAAAGAGAGTTCTTTTTTAATTATCACATTTAGAACTCTTTATAACTGTAAGTTCTATGACAATAGTTTTTGTGTTTTATAATAACAAAAAAAATGGACAAATAACATTTTATAGAGTCATTTTACTAGGCTCCAAGTTCTAGATATTTAGGCGATGGTGTGCTCCTTTGGTGATCCATCGAAGTGCTTTTGTGACACACGTTTAGCTCGCATTTTATTATCCTTGTCTTTCTTTCAATTATCCTTGTCTTCTTGTTGATCTCCAAACCTATCATTTGACACTAGATTAAATTAGCTCCCAAGATAAAATCGTCCATTGAGAAAAATATTAAGCTTTGTTTAGGCTTGAATATGAGTCCAACCTATGGACACATCAACACCCCCAACTTAACCTTTTGCTTGCCCTCAAGCAAGTCAAGCAATCAATTACCAAAGGATAGTAACATTCATATGATACCTTTTTGCCTCTCAATGAAGCTTCCACTTACACAATTTTGAGGCCTCAAGACATGACTAAAGAGTATCAAGACAACACTATCCTCACAATCGCTCACATGTTTGGAAGCTCATGCTCAAAATTATTCCACGTGTTCTCAGTTTCAAGAGTATTCTTCATTCACACAAGACTTATGCAGTTTCATCACCTCAAGAGGAATTACACAACACTCACACTCACAAAAGAGGAATGGCATGCATGATCATGCTCGTAGGTTTCCTTTGTTTTCAATTGATCAAGAATCCCAAGGAGTCCAACGTTGGGTCACAATAGACTTGCTAAAGGCTTGAATGTTGTCTTAGAGATGGGTAGGAAATATTCTAGAAAAAAGTGACTCGACCCTCTATGATTCGCCTTACCACCTCCTTATTTCATTTATCACCACAAACCCACATCATTCAATCATTCTTTTCCCTCTTTTTCTTCATTCCACTTTCTCATTCTCTCCATATCCACAATTCGAGCTCTCTTTATGCAACGAAGGATTTCTTTCATGACTTTTAACTCCTTTTTTATACATTTATATCAAATCTTTCACTCTTTGCTTTTTCTCACTTCCAGAAGCACCTACCTTTTCTTAAAAATTGACCATTCACCATGTAGGTTATCACACCCCCAGCGTAGGCCTTTAGCCTCAATTTCGACAAATCACGGAGGGTAAGGCTCAACCAAGGTTTCCTGATCAATAATTTTGAAAGGGATGGTTGTTAACATGGCTACCAAAGAAATGGACTTAGGCTCAAGAGGGGACACTAATGGTATCATTCATATCATTCATTGGATTTTGGCTCAAGTGGGTATCACAAAGATGGCCTTTGATCATTTTTCAAACTAGATACCCTAATCAAGAGACTAATCGGGAAAGTTCTATACCATGAGATACATGCATTCCAAATACAAACCCACTACACTTGGCAAAATGGATTTCGAATGCAAATAGAGACCCAACAACACTAGTTTGCGAAGAATGATCACAACATATCCAATCTCAACACGTAGTCATAACAAGATGTTCCTAATCCATGCCATGGATCATGTTCACTGGAGATGGACCTATTTTTGAGTCACTACACATCTATCAATCATGGCACCATTTGAGTCAAACGTATTGGCAATCAGTACTCGAACTTCCTGAAGGGCCGAGAATGCATCACTTTGGATATATGACTTTTCACATATGCTAGGGACTCAACATAAGATTGGTACTAAAAGACCACATATAAAATTAAAACATCACCATAATGAAAAAGTAATCACCAATATTAACCATTACAACCCAAAATAAAATATACCTAACTTGAACAAACCATCGCCAACTATTAAATATTAACATCAACCATTACAAGCAAAACAAAAAAGCAGATGTTAATCAAAACAAACATAAGATACAGACCCTAAAAAATGTTACATTGCCCTTTAATGCAAATAAAAAAAAAATATAAGTATAGAGAGGAAAAAGTGTAAGAGCCCTTAAGTCAAGTGGATGAAGGTGGAGGAGATGAAGAAGAGTCTAATAGGGCAGCATTGCTCAAAACCTGTCCATTCTCATGGGTAGGTTCACTAGCTGGTGTAGACTTTTGTTGGGCTAATGGTGCACAAAATGGAGGAGTGGGTATCTAGGATACCAGAGATATGACAATAGGATCTGAAGAAGGAGTAGATTCATGCAAACCAATCATGGAAGTATCATGACATGATATCGCAAGTACTTCCTTGACCAATTTCTCCTCAAGGAGAGGTAACTAATATTGAGGCCTAACCTTACCCCATAGCTCTATGTCTGCTAAAGCCTTCTCATCTATCTCGATGGTCATAGCCTCATGAACTAGCTCTATCACACCCACCCCCGCGGCCCTGTCTTAACACCTGTGCTAGAAGATAGGACCTTATATTCCCTCCTAAAAGTAAGGTGATGTCTTGGACTTCAAGGCATCCACATCCTATTTGGAATCAACAATGAAGTCACTTCGACCTTCTAGGCCATCACATCAAATGGTGAAGCCTCCTTTGTCTCAATATCCTCAACTTAGATAGTGAGTCAATCAAGTCTTAAACCATACTCTGCATATAGCTACCTCTAGGCCTCTAAGTCCTTCAGAATAGATGCAAATGTGGTCTAGATGGTTGATCAATCATGCCCAAAATAAAATCCTTAACTCAAGCTAAACAAATATCCACCAATTAGACTAGTTGGGTTATTTAAAGAATAGAAACCTATGTCAAAGGGTGTTGGCAAGTAGGAGGGACGACAGGAACCTGTGTAGGCATTGGATGAGAAGGAGCAATAGTGCTGGAAGGCATCTCTAAAGCATGTATAGTCCACCAACCCTGCTTCCAAATACTCAACCTTGATTACTACAGATGTATCAATGGGTACTTTATTTTTTCTCTTTCTCAACCTATCTAAATTTAGACTTAATAAGATAGATTTCTATAAAAGCCGATGGAGTATTCTCAACACCAGTATTCTTATCGAAAGACACACCTATTATATGGCAAAAAGCTGTGATCAACATAGAAAATGGCAAGGGTGTCTGCTCTTACTTTGGTCTCATCAACATCTCTAGAGTATTGATGGTACCAAAATTCAACTGACGCATGTCCATTATACATTCAACTAATTTTGCCTTTATATGCCTAAAAATTTACTCATTTTCAAAGGCATCTAGTTCCTACTAATGAAATTAAACTGATAGAAGGTTGGGGTGTTCAATTCTTTCTTCTTAATTGAAGCACCCCTGGCTAACTAACATGGTGCTCCACCACTCAACAATGGGACCAACCACCCCTTAAAATCATCAAGCATGTTCTTGTGCATTTAATCAACCAATGTGTGAGCATCACCAACTATGCACCCTAGAATCTCATTAATATCGATAGGGCTGCATGGTACCATTTTCCCATATACTTGCTCTGTATCAACTAGCTTGTGAATAATTTTCACTCCTCCATTGCACTTGGGGAGCCATAAGGCATAAACCTCATAGAATTGTCAAAATAACAGGAATGTAATGGTCATGTTATTATGTGAAAACTTGCAACCCTTGAAACTTGAACATGTCCCATACTCAAGATAGTTATCAACTACCCTATCTATCGATAAATTCTTCTCTTCTAAAACTTTTCTCAATCTACAACCTTCAACTGATTCAGACTTATGGGTTTTATATCACTCTAAATTACCTGGGACTGCACATTCAAATGATCATGAGCCACTTTAGAGCATTCTTTGGTATGACAGCATTTGGTAGGTTGTCCAATGGTAGCAGGAGCATGAATAAGGGTTTGGACCCCTCCTTCTCACTTTTAGACCCATTCCACTAAATATCGAGTAGCTCTCACTATCCCTGTCATTAGGAGTAGGCACTTTCCTTTTCTTTTTACCTCGAGTCTTTCTATGGGGTCTTATATCTCCTAATTGTTACAAACCATTACATGAAACAATTCCTTTCTTCTTTGTGTCCATTTTCTTTAGGATATGCTTAGGCATCCTGTAAAAACCATAAGAAACAATGTGTTAGTGAAGGGTATGTGCAAAAAAAAATGAATGGAATGACTTTGAAAATTCACATGATAAATAACTATTTAGACCATAAAAGCAGTTTGACAAGCCAAATGACCATCACCTAAAGTGATAGGGACTGCATTCCAAAGTGCAATCACAAAAAATGATCAAATATGTAAATTGGCACATAGAAGAAACAAGTAGACAACCTAACTGATCATTATCGAGATAGTAACAATGTGAAAAAACAATCAACAATTAGGCAATCAGGTAGACACTAGGTGATGCACTAAGTTACTTTGGTGAGCTAACGTTATCCCGCCGAATATGACTAGTACATTCTTACCCTAGAATTGAATCTCAAAATGTGCACATATGAAATCCATAGGGTTTCAATAACCAATTTAATGGACACAATCTATTATTCAATCGGAATAGAGGCTCTAGAGTTTTCAGATGTCATGACTTCATTTATCAAGTTGTGATGGTGCGTAATGTAACCCACCGATAGGTAAGTTGACTTGTAACCCAGAACTTTAAGTAATGGGTGTTGGGGAAAAACAAACTGAGTCTATCTGTACATCAAAGATATAAAATAACAGAAATCGAGACTAACTAACAATATAAAATACAAATATACAAAACGCCTCCCAAAACTTGGAAGTCACTAGTACAGAGATAAAATATACACAAAATAATGATCAAAAGTACCAAAAGTGGACCAAAATATAGAAAAGATTTGGCTAGTTTTAAAAATATAGACAAAAGCTGGGCCACTAAGATGAAGGAGACAAAATGATCCAAAAATTCTAATGCTCGCCATAGTCTCCGACTAGGGCTGCTGCTAGCTTGAGAAATTAATGCTGGTGATTAGTATTTTGACCTATATCAGTGCAGTATAAGTACCAAGACAATAGGTACTCAGTAGGCATCATAGGCCGACTGAACATGAAAGGTAAAAGTTGTATAAAGAAAGAAGGAATACATCTAATATAAACACCAAATAAGATGGGAAGAATAAAAAGAACTAACAACCATACAATTGAGAGAAGGCCAAGTAGGTATCTATGCTAACTACACCCAATCGAACCTGTGTAAGCTCGATTGGGACACTAGAGAACAAGAATTCAAAGATCCTAAAAAGAACGAAACTACCAACACCAACCCAACTCTGAGAAAGATTATCTAAGGGAAAAAGATTTAGACTCTGATCTTTGAGTCCAGGACTACTACCACCCAAATACTCAACTGCTAAAAGAGGGAGACTGAGGCTGGGACTACTACTACCTGGATGCTCTTCTGATAAGTAAGGAAGGCCAAGTCAGGACTATTGCTACCTAGATGCTCGCCAAAGGTATCACAGGTGATTAGGCTAAGACTACTGCTACTCATATGCTTGCCAAATGTATAGAAAGTGCCAAGGCCAGGACTACTGCTACTTAAATGCTCGCAAAAACTCAACCAGACGTTCCCACTTCTCTTCTCTTCCATTAAAATGATAAGAATTACCAAGGATTTTCCTTTCACAATAGCATAGGACTGGTGCAACCATCCAATCATCAAGGCCCAAAATGACATAGTATGGGACCTAACTCTACCAATGTGCCTCGAGTCGTCGGATGTAGGGGAGATGTGGACAATACGATCTAATACTTTGAGATGACATAGTATGGGACCTAACTCTACCAATGTGCCTCGAGTCGTCGGATGTAGGGGAGATGTGGACAATACAGTGATACTCGAGAAATTTACTACCTTACTAAGTTTCACATATTAAAAACTAGTCTACTACACCATTGTACGGGGATCTAAGCCTGTCGAATGATGTCGAGGCATCTTAAGCAGGCTTCGATATCCTATACTAGGACCATCATGCTTCACCATACTAATAATACAAAATCAACAATAATAAAAGAAGAGTTGCCAAGAAGAATAAAGATAGATGCACACAATTACCTCAAGTACCCAAAGGGACCTAAAATCTGCTTCATTACCAAACTCCATAATTATACTACTTACCAATAATTAATCCAATACCCCACATGCTAGTACAATCTAGAATCCATGAGAAATAGTATTACTAATTAATAGGAAAGCCTAACAGAACATACAACACATTCTCATCTATCCAAATACATCGACTAGGCCTACAACGTGAATCTAACTCCTAGAATAAGTAACTACCCTACCAAAAATTCTAACTAGCTCAACATCAATTCACTTTAACTAGCTCAATCTAAAGAAAATGTATTTGCAGCCTACCTTTAGGCTAAGCATATATGCATCGAATCTCTTTGGTGGGGCTGTTCCCTTCTATTTTATTTTCAAATGCTTCCACGCTGCCAACAATAGACTCACAATATCATTACAATCATTTTGACTCTAAGTTTGCACGAAATGGGGACAGACCAATTTCAAGGCCTAAAATGAGAAATGCGCGACCTACATCTAGAATTCTAGAATTGACCCCAAAAATTAGTCACTAAGAAAATTCCCAGATCAATTATTAATAATGCAACAACTAAATTTCAGTAAAAAATCAATGCAATGGACAAATAATCAAAAAAACAAAATTTGAACTACAATGTCAAGAAATGGCAGCAGCTATAGGTGGTGCACTTACTAGAAACAAGATGCAATTTCCAAATTGAATCACCTCACTATGATCCTTATGAAAAAACACTCAAAATTGAGTCATGAATCACTGAAAATGGATGATCATAGCTTGAGCAATAACCCTCCAGAGATGCCTTAAAAATTGCTCAAAAAACACACTATGCATCAGCTATAAAGTGACATTTTCCTGGAACAAAGCCTTGAATAAATCCCCTGATGTTGCTAATGCATACCCCATAAAAGTCCTTGAAATTGGAACATTACATACCCAAATTCGAGTCCAAAATGAGGGAGAAACTATTCTTTAGGGACATGTAAATGAGTTGAAAATGACCAAGTACTAAAAGATAAAGGACCCTCGAGTATTGCTAGAGTGGTCCTAGTTGTCTCTATAGTAACCCCTTTCAAAATGGTGGGCCTTGATATAGCGATACTGAAATAACCCCAAAAAGTGCCTTAAAATGTGTCTCGAAAGTGCCCACAATCATAATTCTATGTATCTCAAAATTCATGTGTGATATCAAATATCCAACTTCATATTCTTGATAAGAGTGCAAAATTGAGTGGAAAATGGGTCTAACCCCAATTTTAGAGCAACCGTAGTGAAATTTGATTTTCCCAAGTTTGAGCAAAACAGTGGCGATCCACGATGGTACAGTGATGCGTAACCATCGTGGACTAGTGTAAAATTTACCTTCATAATTGGTCCACATCACAGACTAGATGCGGCCCTCTGTATTTTGTTGCCAGTGATTTTTATCTCGATCTAAGGCTTTTGGATTTTGGGCCTAATTCTTCCTATACTTTAAAATACCTATATTAAGCCATATTTCACCTGTATATAAAGACATTCTCCAATACTCTCTCAAACACTTAGACAAATATTACACCCAAATTTCAAGTCCCAAAACTCATTCGGATCTTAAGGATTTCACTCAAACTTCAAGTCTCCATTTTCAATCTTCATCAATAATTCTCCAAAGTCAAGGTATATGGGTTTCAACCATTGGGTTCTTTCACCCTTGGTGCCCAAGCTTCCTTTTTACCTAAATCTCATTTTTCTAAGTTAATTTACTTATGGATTTTACTTACTATGAATTTGACTATGAACTATATTGGGATTTTGTAAAAGTGTGATTGTTTAATCATGTTTTGAGCTATGAATCTTGGACCTATTTTAGATTTGATGAAAGGTTTTGATGTATATTGCATGATGGTATTACCAAGTATTGGTGGGTGGTTTTATATTGGATTTTCTTGCATGATTTCATTCTTGAATTGCATGATCTTACACTAGCCTTACACACCCACCAAATATTTGATAAAATGTCAGGTATTGGTTCTTGAATTGCATGTTTTTACACTGGCATTACATACCTGCCAAGTGTTTGATAAAATGTCCGGTCATGGGTTCTTGAGTTGTTCAAGGTCTAAAGCAAGGCTTATGATTTGAATGACTTTATGATGATGAAAGGAATATATTTATATGTTATTTTGCTCTTTAGGGTTGTGAGTTGACCATGCCTCGCTAAGGAGGTAATAGGCTCGTGCTACAAGATTGGGGGGTATGTACCCCAATAATGATATTGAGGGGTTTGTACCTCGATTGCCTCACTCGAATGGTAGTAGGTCCGTCCTACCGAATTGGGGGGTATGTATCCCAATAACTATATTGAGGTGTTTATACCTCTGTTGCCTTGCTCAGGAGGTAATAGGCCCGTGCTACCGGATTAGGGGTTATATACCCTAATAACCACGTTGAGGGGTTGATACCTAAATAACAATATTGAGAGCTTTTTACCTCATTGTCCTCTCCAAGGGGATCGTAGGCCTTGGACCCCTATATAGATAGTCTCTCCTTACACATGTTTTATGTCCTATGTAAGCATGATTTACTCAAAACACCATCCTTGCTTGCCATATTGCTATATGTTTATTCATTGCCTAAGTTTATGTATTTCGATTATGTTGTCTATCTCTTGTTGCATTCCATTCTACATACATAGCACATTCCAACATACTAATGCATACTCTATACCTATATGATGTCACTATGTAGGAACTAGAGCCTCGCTTGATCATCCTCCTCCACGTGGCTAGTACGATTTCTCTTAAGCAAGTTTGGTGAGTCCTTCATTCTGGGAAGAATGTTTTGGGTCCTATGTTATGTATTAAGACTCTTTCTTTTGATGTATGCTTATGACTAAAAGGGGTGAGCCCGGCTGCTTGTCTTGGCCCTTTGCTCCTATCTATGTAGTAGAGGTATTGTTAGAACCTTATGATGTATTAATGCTATACTCTATTGAGCCTGCTATGTTTCTATAATATGAATGATATCCCTTAGTCCCACATTCCCTTTTTACTACTCTTGTTGTTGATTTTGATGCTTTCTCGACCAAGGATATGTAATGATATGTAAAGAGGCTTATTTGGGGCCCCTTCGAGTTCTCCATTCGTCGTGTCATGTCTAGGCCCTAGGCTTGGGTCATGACAAACTTGGTATCAGAGCATTAGGTTGTTAATGGTCCTTGGAATCCAACACACCGCGTCTATTAGAGTCTTATTCGTGGTTTTATTGTGCACACAACTATGAGTAAGAGGCTATGAGATGTTTTAGAAAATGTTTCCATTTTTCATGTTCTAAGTCATGCTATTGAGTTAAGGTAAGGTTTTTTCCCCCTAATGATTATTCTTTGCTATGTTATATCATGCCTAACATAAGAGGAAGAAGATCCCGCACACCCGAGGAACAACCAGCTCATGGTGAGCTTCGGGATGCACTCACTTTGCTAGGTCAAGTTATGGCTAACCAAGGAGCCCAAGCCCCTTATGCACCCACCGTAGGTTCTAAGATGAGAGACTTCATGAGGATGAATCCACCATAGTTCTATGGTCAAAGATGGATGAGGATCCATAAGAGTTCATTGATGAGGTTTACAAGGTGTTGGCTATCACCGATGTGAGGTCGAAAGAGAAGGCGAATTTAGTGGCTTACCAACTCAAGGGGATGGCTCAAATATGGTATACTCAATGGAAGGAGGAGAAGAGGAACAATAATGTGGTTCTGTGGGAGGAGTTTAAGGTGGCTTTTCTTAATCGATTTTTCCCTCTTGAGCTTAGGGAGGCCAAGATGGTGGAGTTCATGAATTTGAAGCAAGGGTCAATGAATGTGAGGGAATATGCCCTTAAGTTCAACTAACTTTCTAAATATGCTCGACACTTGGTTTCTGACCCAAGGTCTAGAATAAACAAGTTCGTGATGAGTGTATCGACTTGGTGAGTGAGGAATACCAGACCGCTATGTTGATAAGTGACATGGATTTATCCTCCTTGATGACCTATGCCGAACAAATGAAAGAGGAAAAGTTCAGAAATAGAAGGGGTCATGAGGCCAAGAGGGCCCATTTCGAGAGAAAGTTCCAAAGTCGCAAGGGTGGCCAATTTCATCATGACCAAAGGTCTTCTCATGCTCCTAATAGGATATCTGCCAATGCCATCCCAAGGGCCTAAGGTGATGGTGGTGTGGGTCCTATTGATGTGTGTCTAAGATATGGTAGGGGTCATAGTAGCCCATGATTGAGGGATACTAATACTTGTTAAGGTTGTGGGGAAGTGGGTCACAAAAAGGTTGATTGTCCTCGTAATCGAAACAACGGTAAGAATTTTCGTCCATAAGGCCAGGGTGCTAATGCGGTGCCTTTGGGTAGAGGTGGCCAACAAGGTGGTGCCTCAAGACACAATCGGTTTTATACTCTTCATAGGAGATAAGGGGTTGATGAGATTCTCGATGTCATCACTAGTATATTGAAAGTCTTTGATTTTGATGTGTATGCATTGATAGACTCGGGTGCCACTCTTTCTTTTTGTTACTCCTCTTATTGCCAAAAAGTTTCATGTTGAGCTCAAATTATTGTGTGAGTCTTATGAGATGTCTACTCCTATTGGTGGATCTATTATTGCTCGAAAGATCTATAGAAATTGTCCCATTTGCATCTTGCAAAAAATATTGCATTGTGATCTTGCTGAGTTGGATATGCTTAATTTATATGTTATTCTTGGGATGGATTGGTTGCATGCATATTATGCCTCTATTTATTGTAAAACTCGTAGGGTTAAATTCCAATTCCCAAATGAACTCATCCTTGAGTGGGAGAGTCATGATATAGTGGTCAAGGGTAGGTTTATCTCTTGCATTAAAGCCCAAAAGTTAATCTCTAAGGGGTGTCTCTATCATCTTGTGAGGATTAAGGATGTGGAGTCTAAAGTCCTACCTTAGAGTCAGTACTGGTGGTTAATGAGTTCCAAGATGTCTTCCTTAGTGAGGTTCCCAGTCAAAACCCTTCCTATAGAGTCGGTTCAGATTATAAACGAGTTCCTTGATGTCTTTCCTAGTGACCTTCTCATTGTACCTCCAGAAAGGGATATGGATTTTGATATAAATCTCCTTCCCGATACTCAATCAATTTCTATTCTCCCTTACTGTCTAGCCCTGGCAGAGTTAAAAGAGCAATTAAAGGGTTTATTAGAGAAGGATTTTATTAGGTCTAGCCAATCATCTTGGGATGCACTGGTATTGTTTATGATAAAGAAAGATGGGTCCCTTAGAATGTGTATTGACTATAGGCAACTTAATAGGGTTACCATCAAGAATAAGTATCCTCTCCCAAGGATTGATGATTTTTTTGACCAACTTCCAGGGGATAATCACTTCTCTAAGATTGATCTTCAGTCTGAGTATCATTAAGTGAAGGTGAGGGAGTATGACATTCCCAAGACATTCTTCCGGACTAGGTATGGGCATTATGTATTTGTGGTTATGTCTTTTGGGTTGACTAATGCACCGACTATCTTTATGGATCTTATAAATAAGGTCTTTAAACACTACCTTGATTCATTTGTTGTGGTTTTCATCGATGATATTTTGATCTATTCTCATAGTGAAGAGGAGCATGTGGCTCATTTGGGGGTAGTGCTATAAAGATTGATGGAGGAGAAGTTGTATGCCAAGTATGAAAAATATGAATTTTGGTTGAAGGAGGTTTCCCTTCTAGGTCAAGTGTTTTCAAGGATGGTATTAAGGTGGATCCAAAAAAGATGGATGTTATTAGAAATTGGCTTAGTCCATTGACCCCATTGGATATTAGAAGCTTCTTGGGCTTAGCGGGTTACTACTAGAGATTTGTTAATAAGTTCTTTTCCATTACTTCCCCCATGACTAAGTTGACTCAAAACAAGGCTAAATTTGTGTGGACCAATGAGTGTGAAAAGAGTTTCCAAACCTTGAAGGGTAAAGTTGTGTCTGCTCCTATCTTGTCTCTACTGAAAGGGTAAGAAGGGTTTGTTGTGTATTATGATGCCTCTTGGGTTGGTTTGGGTTGTGTTTTGATGCAAAATGTTAAGGTGATAGCCTATGCTTCTAGGCAACTCAAAGTGCATGAAAGGAATCATCCTACTCATGATCTTGAATTGGCCGCCATGGTTTTTGTTTGAAATTTTGGCATCATTATTTGTATAGGGTGTATGTTGATGTGTTCACCGATCATAAGAGCCTCCAATATGTCTTCACTCAAAAAGATCTCAACTTGAGACAAAGAAGGTGG
>DF359067.1:62498-82566 GCA_000787875.1 Solanum virginianum
TATAAGTAATTTGGTGTTACCACGTTAAAAAAGTCTTTCCAATTTTTATAGAGAGAAACTCTCACTTCTCTCTACTTCTTCATCAAGATTTCTTCTTCTTCTTCTTCTTCTTCATCTTCATAATAATAATAATAATAATAATAATAATAATAATAATAATAATAATAACTAAAGATCTAGTGCAGATCTAACAACTGGTATCAGAGCAAGGTTAGATTGACCAAGATCTATGTTGAGGGAGAGTTCGAAAGTCAGTATTGATAAGTTTGATGGCTCCGATTTTGGGTCCTGAAAAATGCAAATTGAAAACTTCTTGTATCAGAAGGATCTTCATAAACCCTTTACTGGGGTGAATCCAGAGAGGATGGCGGAAGAAAAATGAAAACTCAAGGATCAAGAAGCTCTAGGTTTGATCCAGTTGAGTTTGTCCAAAAATGTGGCCTTCAACATCATGAAGGAGAAGACGACAGCAGATCTGATGAAAGCTCTGTCAAATATGTATGAGAAGCCCTTTATGATGAACAATGTATACTTGATGCATAGATTATTCAATTTACAAGTGTCTGAAGGCGGATATGTGGCTGATCATATTAATGAATTCAATATGATTATAAGTCAACTGAATTTTGTTAATATTAGTTTCAACGATGAAATTAAGGCTTTGATTTTTATGTCATCTCTACCTGAATCTTAGGATACATTGTTGCTGCAATTAATAGTTCCCGTGGGTCTGAAAACTAAAGTTTGATGAAATCTGAGATGTTGTTCTTAGCGAAACCATTTTGAAGAGAGATATCAGAGAATTTTCGGGTAATGCTCTCAGTGTTGACTAAAGGGGGAGGGGTAAATCGAAGGGTCAGAATACACATGGAAGATCTAAGTCAAAGAATTGTGGAAAATCTCCACATAAATCTAATGTGGTATGTTGGAACTATGGAGAGAGGGGGCATATTAGGAAAAACTTTAAAAAACCCAAAAAGAAGCAAAATAACAGATCTGGATTTAGGATTCTAGTGCTTCCTTTCATACATCACCAAACAAGGAATTGTCTTAAAATTTCAAATCTAGCTATTTCGAAAAGGTATATTTTGCTGACAATAAGGCTTTGCCGGTTGAAGAAAAGGGAGATGTATATATACATACTCCATCAGGCAATAAATGCTTGCTAGAAGATGTCAGACATGTTCTAGCTCTCAAGAAGAATTTACTTCTTATTTGTCAGTTAGACAACTTAGGCTATAATAGACTAACATAATATACTTGAACACATGAGCGTCAAAGGAATGAAGGTACTAACTAAAAAGAAAGTTTTGGAAGGTCTCGAATCTGTTGATTCAAATTTTTGTGAAAGTTTTGTTATGGGAAAGCAGAAATATGTCTGTTTCATGAAGTTTGCAAGAGAGCGAAAGAAAGAACAATTAGAAATGGTTCATACTGATGTATGGGGACCATCTCCAATTTTATCACTTAGTGGTTCTAGATTTTATGTAACCTTCATTGATGATTTAAGCAGGAAAGTTTGGGTCTACTTCATGAAACATAAGTTTGATGCATTTTCCATTTTTAAGATATGGAAGGCTGAAGTTGAGAATCAAATAGGGCAAAAAATCAAATGTTTGTTGTTAGACAATGGCGGAGAGTATGACTCATTAGAGTTTAAGACATTCTATGTAGATAAGGGAATTAGACTTATGAGAACAGTCCAAGGCAAGGCAAGACAGAATGATGTCATTGAAAGGATGAACAGAACGTCGATGCGCATGCACGAAGTATGAGAAATCATTGTGGGCTTCCTAAGATATTTTGGGCAGACGTAGTAAACACAATTGCATACTTGATCAATTGAGGTCCATCAGTTCCATTGGGATTTACAGTTCCTGAATTGGTATGGACAGGAATGGAAATCAAGTTGTCATACTTGAGGACCTTTGGATTTGTTTCTTAGGTTCACTTTGATCCTGAGAAAAGAGACAAGCTTGATGGTAAGGCTATGAAGCTTTATTTCATAGGTTATGGTTCTGATATGTTTGGTTACAGGTTTAGGGATGATAAAATTAGAAAATTCCTAAGACATTGTGATATGACTTTTGATAAAAATATTCTGTACAAAGACAACAACAAGAAGGACTCACAGATTGTAAAGCAACTGGGAGTTGAGATGGAAATTACACCTAGTGAAGAGGGTGTAACTCATGAAACTTTAGAAACTGTTCCTGAAAAGCCAGAGGTGGAACAAGTGACACCAGAACTAGTGTTGAGGAGATCATCCAGAACCAACAGAGCACTAGACAGGTATTCACCTTTATTACAATATTTGTTGATGACTAATGAAGGGGAACTCCAGTCATTCTGTGAGGCTAAACGGGTGGAAGACTCAAGTAAGTGGGAGCAAGCCATGGATGAAGAAATGAGCTCACTTGAAAAGAATAATACTTAGGAGCTAACTGAATTACCTGCTAGAAAGAGAGCCTAGTTGTATAGATGGTTGTACAGAATCAAGCACGAATAAGATGACAAAGAAGATTCAAAGCATGGTTAGTGGTCAAAGGATATTCACAAAGGAAACGAGTTGACTATACTGAAATATTTTCTCCTATTGTGAAATTTACTACTATTCGGACTGTTTTGAGTATTGTTGCTGCTGGAAATTCGCATCTTGAGAAAATAGATATAAATATAGCGTTTTTACATGGTGACATGGACAAGGAAATATATACGCAGCAACCAAAAGAGATTGTAGTTCCAGGCAAGGAACACTTGGTGTGTAAGCTTAATAAGAGCTTGTATGGTTGAAGTAGGCCTAGACAGTGGTATATTAAATTTGACTCCTTCATGATCAAGAGTGGTTTTCACTAAAGTGAAAGGGATCAGTGCGACTACTTCAAGAAAAATTTTGATTCTTATATCCTCTTACTCTTGTATATGGATAATATGCAGATTGCAGGTTCTTGAATGAAGGAGATAAACAATTTGAAAGCAGGTTTGTCTTCTGAGTTTGAAACGAAAGATTTAGGTACTGCAAAGCACATTCTTAGGATGAGAATTTCTTGGGAATAATCTGATAGCACTTCAAATCTTTCCTCAGAGCAGTACATTGAGAAGGTGCTATCCAGATTCAGGATGCATAATGCTAAACTTAGGACTACTCCTTTAGCAAGTCATGTCAAATTGTGAAAAGAGCAATCACCGAAGACAACTCAGGAGCGTGAACATATTGCACTAGTTCCATATGCATCTACAGTTGGGAGCTTGATGTATGTTATGGTCTGCATAACACCTGATATAGCACATATAGTAGGAATTGTCAAGATATATGTCAAACCCGAGGAAAGACCATTGGGAAGTTGTGAAATGGCTTCTAAGATACTTGAAAGGTATATCAAATACTTCACTTTGTTTTGGCAATAACAAGATTATCTTGCAAGGATTTGTCGATACTGATTTGAGTGTTGATATGGACTCGAGCAAGAGCACATCTCGGTACATGTACACTGTAGGTGGTATAGTGATGAGTTGGATATCAAAACTTCAAAAGTATGTTGCTCTTTTCATCTGCTAAGGTAGAATATGTAGCAATAGCTAAAGCTAGAAAAGAAATTATATGGCTGGCTGATTATTTGGAAGAGTTGGGCAAAGGGCAATAGCGGAAATCGCTATACATAGACAGTTAGAGTGCCATACAATTGGTGAAAAATCTAGTCTATTATGTGAAGACAAAACACATTAGAAGATAGTAGCATTTTACTCGCAAGATAGTACCATTTTACTCGTAAGTCTATTGAAGATGGTGATATGTGTTTAGAAAAGATAGAGGGTTCAAAGAATCTAGTAGACATATTGACTATATTTGTTGATGCTGGGAAACTAAGGTTGTGCAGAACCTTGGTTGGTCTTTATTAGTTGCTACAGATGATGATTGTTGTGATGTAATAAAAATATTAATGATGAAGATTTGTTTTTGTTGTTGTTGACTGGATCAGTCTCCAAGTGGACGAATTGTTAGGTTGTAGAGCCTGATATAATATCTTATGTACTGTTAAATATTTGGCAACCATACGGGTTGTACTGTTCATTCTCCATGTAAAAATATTTTGTACTCATTTAATATATATATGTATGTATATATTACAACCGTGGAGGTTGCCGAAGCAATTGGTTGTTACCACATTAAATAGAGAGAAACTCTCACTTCCCTCTACTTCTTCGTCAAGATTTCTTCTTTCTCTTCATATTTATTCTTGCAGATCTAGTGCAGATCCTAACATCTGGCATCAGAGCAAGGTTAGATTCACTATGATCTATGTTGATAGAGAGTTTGAAGGTCGGTATTGTTATGTTTGATGGCTCCAATTTTGGGTTCTGGGAAATGTAAATTGAAGACTTCTTGTATTAGAAAGATTTTCATGAACACTTGACTGGAGTGACACCAGAGGGGATGGTGAAAGAAAAATGAAAACTCAATGATCGACAAGCTCTAGGTTTGATCTGGTTGAGTTTATCTAAAAACATAGCCTTCAACATCGTGAAGAGAAGACAATAGTAGATCTAATGAAAGCTCTGTAAATTATGTACGAGAAGCCCTTTGCGATGAATAATGTATAGTTGATGTGTAGGTTAGTCAATTTACAAATGTCTGAAGGTGGATCTATGGTTGACCATATTAATGAATTCAATGTGATTGTAACTCAACTGAGTTTTGTTAAAATTAGTTTTGAAGATGAAATTAAGGGTTTGATTTTAATGCCATCTCTACCTGAATCTTGGGATACAGCTGTTGCTGCAATTAGCAGTTCTCGTGGGTCTGAAAAACTAAAGTTTGATGAAATTAGAGATGTTGTTCTCAGTGAAAGCATTTGCAAGAGAGAGATTGGAGAATCTTAGGGTAATGCTCTTAATATTGACCACAGGGGGAGTGGTAAGTCGAAGGGTTAGAATACATATGGAATATTTAAGTCAAAAAATCACGAAAAATTTCCACATAAATCTAATGTGGTATGTTGGAACTATGGAGAGGGGGAGCATATTAGGGCAGACTGTAAGAAACCCAAAAGAAGCAAAATTATAGATCTTTAAATGATAATGACTCCATAAATTTAGTAGAAGATATTGGAGATGCACTAGTTCTTAGTGTTGACAGCCCAGTTGAATCTTGGATTTTGGATTTTGGTGCTGCCTTCCATACATCACCAAGCAAGGAATTGTTTTGAAAATTTCAAGTCTAGATATTTTGGAAAGGTATATCTTGCTGACAATAACGCTTTGTCGATTGAAGAAAGGGGGATATCTGTATACATACTCCATTGGGCAATAACTGGATACTGGAAGATATCAGATATGTTCCTACTTTCAGGAAGAATTTACTTTATGTTGGTTAGTTGGACAACTCAGGTTATAACATTGGTGTTTGGAAATGGTTCATGGAAAGTTTTGAAAGATGCTACGATTGTAGCACGTGGCACAAAAATTGGAATATTGTACACTACTGAAGGATGTACAAACTTAGATGCAGTTTATGACAATGTTTATTGTTCAAGTCTGTGGCATAATAGACTTGGACACATGAGCGTCAAAGGAATGAGATACTGTCTAAAAAGGGAGTTTTGGGAGGTCTTGAATCCGTTGATTCAGATTTTTGTGGAAAGTTATGTTATGGGAAAGCGGAAACGTGTCTGTTTCACAAAGGTTGCAAGAAAGCCTAAGAAAGAATGATTAGAAATGGTTCATACTGATGTATGAGGACCACCTCCAGTTTCATCACATGGTGGTTATAGATTTTATGTAACCTTCATTTATGATTTCAGCAGGAAAGTTTGGATCTGCTTCATGAAACATAAGTATGATGCATTTACACTTTTAAGAGATGGAAGGTTGAAGTTAAGAATCAAACGGGGCTGAAAATCAAATGTTTGATGTCAGATAATGGCGAAGAGTATTACGCGTTAGAGTTCAAGACATTCTGTGCAGCTGAGGGAATTAGATTGATGAGAACAATCCCAGGAAAGGCAAGATAGACTGTTGTCGCTGAAAGGATGAAAACAACATTGAATGAGTGTGCACGAAGTATGAGAAATCATTGTGGGCTGCCTAAGACATTGTATACAGACGTAGTGAACACAACTGCATACTTGATTAATCGAGGTCCATCTATTCCATTGGGATTTAAGATTCCTAAAGAGGTATGAAAAGGAAAAGAAATCATATTGTCACACTTGAGGACCTTTGGATGTGTTGCTTATGTTCATGTTGATCATGAGAAAAGAGACAAGCTTAATGCTAAGGCTATGAAGTGTTATTTCATAGGTTATAGTTCTGACATGTTTGGTTATAGGTTTTGGGATGATAAAAATAGAAAAATACTAAGACATTGTGATGTGACTTCTGATGAAAATGTTCTTTACAAAGACAATAAAAAGAAGAACTCAAAGATTGCAAAGCAAGTGAGAGTTGAGATGGAAAATACACCTAGTGAAGAGGGTGTAACTCAAGAAACACATAAATTGTTCCTGAAGAGCCAGAGGTGGAACAAGTGACACCAGAATCGGTGTTGAGGAGATCATCAAGAACCATCAGAGCACCACACAGGTATTCACCTTCATTATAATATCTATTGATGACTGATGAAGGGGAACCCAAATCATTTTGTGAGGCTAAACAGGTGGAAGACTCAAGCAAGTGGGAGCAAGACATGGATGAAGAAATGAGATCACTTGAAAAGAATAATACTTGGGAGCTAACTGAATTACCTACTGGAAAGAGAGCCTTGTTGAATAGATGGTTGTAAAGAATCAAGCATGAACAAGATGGCAAAAGAAGATTCAAAGCTCGGTTTGTGGTCAAAGGATATTCACAAAGGAAAGCTATTCACTATGCTAAAATATTTTCTCTTTTTTTAAAATTAACTACTATCCATATTGTTTTGAGTATTATTGCTGCTGAAAATTTGCATCTTGAGCAAATGGATGAAAAAATAGTGTTTTTACATGGTGACTTGGACAAGCAAATATATATGCAGCAACCAAAGGTATTTGTAGTTCCAGGCAAGGAAAACTTGGTGTGTAAGCTTAATAAGAGCTTGTATGGGTTGAAGTAGGCCAAGAAAGTGGTATATTAAATTTGACTCCTTCATGATGAAGAGTGGTTTTCACCAAAGTGAAAAGGATTAGTGCTATTATTTCAAGAAAAATTCTAATTCTTTTATCCTTTTACTCTTGTATGTGGATGATATGATGATTGCAGGTTCTAGCATGAAGGAGATAAACAATTTGAAGGTAGGTTTGTCTTCTGAGTTTGACATGAAAGATTTAGGTGTTGCAAAGTAGATTCTTGGTGTGAGAATTTTTCAGGACAGATCTGATGGCACTTTAAATCTTTCCTAAGAGCAGTACATTGAGAAGGTGCTATCTCGATTCAGGATGAATAATGCTAAACCCAGGACTACTCCTTTGGCAAGTCATCCAAAATTGTCAAAAGACCAGTCACAGAAGACAATTGAAGAGCGTGAACACATGGAACTTGTTCCATATGCCTCTACAGTTGGGAGCTTGATGTATGCTATAGTCTGCACAACACCTAATATAGCATACATAGTAGGGGTTGTCAACAGATATATGTCAAACCCAGGGAAAGACCATTGGGAAGCTATGAAATGGCTTTTAATATACTTAAAGGTACATCTAATACTTAACTTTGTTTTGGAAATGGTAAGATTATCTTGCAGTGATTTGTCGATGCTGATTTGAGTGGTGATGGTGGACTCGAGCAAGAACACATCTAGGTATATCTACGCTATAGGTGGTACAATGGTGAGTTGGGTGTAAAAGCTTCAAAAGTGTGTTGCTCTTTTCATCTACTAAGGCAGAGTATGTAGCAATAACTGAAACTGGGAAAGAAATTATATGGCTGCCCAATTATTTGGAAGAGTTGAGCAAATGGCAGCAGTGGAAAACTCTCAACACAGACAGTTAGAGTGCCATACGGTTAGTGAAAAACCCAGTCTATCATGTGAAGACAAAACATATTATAAACCGGTACCATTTTTCTCGCAAGTCAGTTGAAGATAGTTTTATATGTTTAGAAAAAATAGAGTGTGAAAAGAATCCAGCAGACATATTGACTAAATGTGTTGATACTGGGAAACTAAGGTTGTGCAGAACCTTGGTTGGTCTTTTGTAGTTGCTACAAAAGATGATTGTTGTGGTGTAATGAATATATTAATGATGTATATTTACTTTTGTTGTTGTTGACTAGATCAGTATCCAAGTGGGTAAATTGTTAGGTTGTGGAGCCTGATGTAATATTTAATGTACTATTAAATATTTGTCAAGTACGCGGGTTGTACTACTCATTCTCCATGTAAAAATATTCTATACTCATTTAATGTGTGTGTGTGTGTATATATATGTATATGTATATAACACCCGTGGAGGTTGCCCAAGTAATTGGTGTTACCACGTTAAAAAATGTCTTTCCCATTTTTAGAGAGAGAAACTCTCACTTCTCTCTACTTCTTCTTCAAGTTTCTTCATCTTCATATTAGTTTCTGCAGATCTGGTGCAGATTCTAACAACCAATATCAAAGTAAGGTTAGATTCACCACGATCTGCGTTGATGGATAGTTCGAAGGTCAGTATTGATAAGCTTGATGGCTCCGATTTTGGGTTCTAAAAAATTTAAATTGAAGACTTCTTGTATCAAACTTGTATCGAAAGGATCTACATGAACCCTTGACTTGGGTGAAGCCAGAGGGGATAGTGAAAGAAAAATGAAACTCAAGGATCGGCAACCTATAGGGTTGATTCGATTGAGTTTGTCCAAAAATGTGGCCTTCAAATCATGAAGGAGAAGACAAATGCAGATCTGATGAAAGCTCTATTATTCAATAGATTATTCAATTTAAAAATATCTGAAGGCGGATCTGTGGCTGACCATATTAATGAATTCAATATGATTGTAAATCAATTGAGTTTTGTTAATATTAGTTTCGAAGATGAAATTAAGGCGTTGATTCTGATGTCATCTTTACTTGAATCTTGGGATATGGTTGTTGCTGCAATTAGTAGTTCCCGTGGGTCTCAAAATTGAAGTTTGATGAAATTCAAGATGTTGTTCTCAGCGAAAGCATTCCTAAGAGAGAGATCAGAGAATCTTCGAGTAATGCCCTCAGTGTTGAACACAGGGGGAGGGGTAAATCGAAGGGTCAGAATACACATGGCAGATCTATGTTAAAGAATCATGAAAAATCTCCACATAAATCTAATGTGGTATATTGGAGCTGTGGAGAGATGGGGCATATTAGGGCAGACTGTGAAGAAACCCAAAAAGAGGCAGAATAACAGATCTGGAAATTATAATGACTCCATGAATTCAGAAGAATACATTTTGCACTAGTTCTTAGTATTGACAGCCCGGTTGAATGTTGGATTTTGGATTTTGGATTTTGGTGCTTCCTTCCATACATCACTAAGTAAGGAATTATTTCGAAATTTCATGTTTTAAAACTTTGGAAAGGTATATATTGCTGACAATAAGGATTTATGGGTTGAAGGAAGAGGGATGTCTATATACATACTTTATCAGCCAATAAATAGATGTTGGAAGATGGCATAAATGTTCCTTCTCTCAAGAAGAATTTACTTTCTATTGGTCAGTTGAACAACTTAAGTTATACATTAGTGTTTAGAAAGGTTCGAGGAAGGTTGTGAAAGGTGCTGCACAAAAACTAGAACATTGTACAGAACTGAAGGATGTATAAACTTAGCTGCTGTTACTAATAATTTTTGCAGTTTAAATCTGTGGCATAATAGACTTGGACACATGAGCATCAAAGGAATGAAGATACTGGCTAAAAAGGGAGTTTTGGAAGGTCTTGAAGCTGTTGATTCAGATTTTTTTGAAATGTGTTATGGGAAAGCAGAAACGTGTTTATTTCACGAAGGTTGCAAGAGAACCTAAGAATGAACAATTAGAAATGGGCCATACTGATGTACAGGGACCATCTTCAGTTTTATCACTTGGTGGTCCCAGATTTTATGTAAACTTCATTGATGATTTCAGCAGGAAAGTTTAGGTCTACTATGTTTTACCATTTTTAATAGATGGAAGGCTGAAGTTAAGAACCAAATGAGGCTGAAAATAAAATGTTTAAGGTCAGACAATGGCTAAGAGTATGACTCATCAGAATTTAAGACATTTTGTGTACCTAAGGCAATTAGGTTAATGAGAATAGTCCTACGCAAGGTAATACAGAATGGTGTCACTGAAAGGATGAATAAAACATTCAATGAGCGTGCACGAGTATGAGAATTCATTGCGGGCTGCCTAAGATATTTGGGGCAGACATAGTGAACATAAATACATACTTCATCAATCGAGTTCTATCAGTTCCATTGGGATTTTAGATTAATGAAGAGGTATGGATAGGAAAGGAAATCAAGCTCTCACACTTTAGGACGTTTGGATGTGTTGCTTATGTTTACATTGATCCTGAGAAAAGAGAGAAGCTTGGTGCTAAGGCTATGAAGTGTTATTTCATAGGTTATGGTTCTAACGTGTTTGGTTACAAGTTTTGGGATGATAAAAATAGAAAAATCCTAAGACATTGTGATGTGACTTTTGATGATAATGTTCTATACAAAGACAAAATAGAAGGACTTGGAGATTGCAAAGCAAGTGGGAGTTGAGATGGAAATTACACCTAGTGAAGAGGGTGTAACTTAAGAAACTCTAGAAACTATTCCTAAAGAGCCAGAGGTGGAACAAGTGACACCAGAACCGGTGTTGAGGAGATCATCCAGAACCATCAGAGCACTAGACAGGTATTCACCATCATTACAATATTTGTTGATGACTGATGAAGGGGAACCCGAGTCTTTTTGTGAGGCTAAACAGGTGGAAGACTCAAGCAAGTGGGAGCAAGCCATGGATGAAGAAATGAGCTCACTTTAAAAGAATAATAATTAGGAACTCACTGAATTACCTGCTAGAAAGAGAGTCTTGTTGAATAGATGGTTGTACAGAATAAAGGATGAACAAGATGGCAAAAGAAGATTCAAAGCTTGGTTAGTGGTCAAAGGATATTCACAAAGGAAAGCTATTGACTATGGTGAATTATTCTCTCCTGTTGTGAAATTAACTCCTATCCGTATTGTTTTGAGTATTGTTACTGCTGAAAATTTGTACCTTGATCAAATGGATGTAAAAATAGCATTTTTACATGGTGACTTGGACAAGCAAATATATATGCAACAACTAGAGGAGTTTGTAGTTCCAGGCAAGGAACACTTGGTGTGTAAGCTTAATAGGAGCTTGTATGGGTTGAAGCAGGCTTAGACAGTGGTATATTAAATTTTACTACATGATCAAGAGTGGTTTTCACCTATGTGAAAAGGATCAGTGCTGTTATTTCAAGAAAACTTCTTATTTTTATATCCTTTTACTCTTGTATGTGGATGATATGTTGATTGCACGTTCTAGCATGAAGGAGATAAAGAATTTGAAGGCAGGTTTGTCTTTTGAGTTTGAAATGAAAGATTTAGGTGCTACAAAGCAGATTCTTGGAATGAGAATTATTCAGGACAGATATGATGACACTTTAAATAGTTCCCAAAAGCAGTAAATTGAGAAGGTGCTATCCAGATTCAGGCTGAATAATGCTAAACCCAAGACTACTCCTTTGGCAAGTCATCTAAAATTGTCAAAAGAGCAGTTACCGAGGATAACTGTGGAGTGTGAACATATAGCACTAGTTTCGTATGCCTCTGCAGTTTGGAGCTTGATATATTATGGCCTGCACCAGACGTTATATAGCACACGCAATAGGAGTTGTCAGCAGATATATGTCAAACCTGAGGAAAGACCATTGGGAAGCTGTGAAATGGCTTCTATGATACTAGAAAGGTACATCTAATACTTCACTTTATTTTGGCAATGGCAAGATTATCTTGCAGGGATTTATCGATGCTGATTTGAGTAGTGATATAGACTCAAGTAAAAACACATCTGGGTACATCTATGCTATAGGTGGTACATCGGTGAGTTAGATATCAGAGCTTCAAAAGTGTGTTGCTCTTTTCATATACTGAGGCAGAGTATATAGCAATAGCTAAAGCTAGAAAAGAACGTATATAGCTGGCTCATTATATGGAAGAGTTGGACAAAGGGCAGCAGTGGAAAACTCTCTACACAGATAGTCAAAATGTCATATTGTTAGTGAAAAACCCAGTCTATCATGTGAAGACAAAACATATTAGTAGACGGTACCATTTTACTCACAAGTCAGTTGAAGATGGTGATATGTGTTTGGAAAAGATAGAGGGTGCAAAGAATCCAGCAAAAATTTGACTAAATATGTTGATGCTGGGAAGCTAAGGTTGTGCAGAACCTTGGTTTGTCTTTTGTAGCTGCTATAGAAGATGATTGTTGGTGTAATGAAAATAGTAATAACGCAGATTTATTTTTGTTGTTGTTGACTGGATCAGTCTCCAATTGGGTGAATTGTTAGGTTGTGGAGCCTAATGTAATATTTAATATACTGTTAAATATTTGTCAACTACGCAGGTCATACTGTTCATTCTCTATGTAAAAATATTCTATACTCATTTAATATATATATATATATATATATATATATATATATATATATATATAAGTCTTTCCCATTTTTAGATAGAGAAACTCTCACTTCTCTCTACTTCTTCTTCAAGATTTCTTCTTCTTCATATTAATTTCTGCAGATTTGGTGCAGATCCTAACAACAGGTATCAAAGAAAGTTTAGATTCACTATGCTCTGTTTTGATAGAGAGTTCGAAGGTCAGTATTGATAAGTTTGATAGCTCCAATTCTGGGTTCTGAAAAATGCAAATTGAAGACTTCTTGTACCAAAAGGATCATCATGAACCCTTGACTGGGGTGAAGCCAGATAGGATGGCAGAAGAAAAATAGAAACTCAAGGATCGACAAGCTCTAGGTTTGATCCAGTTGAGTTTGTCCAAAAACGTGGCCTTCAACATCGTAAAGGAGAATATGATAGCAGATCTAATGAAAGCTCTGTCAAATATGTATGAGAAGCCCTCTGCGATGAACAATATATACTTGATGGGTAGATTTTTCAATTTACAAATGTCTGAAGGCGGGTCTGTGACTGACCATCTTAATGAATTCAATATGATTATAAGTCAACTGAGTTTTGTTAATATTAGTCTCGAAGATGAAATTAAGGCTTTGATTTTTATGTCATCTCTACCTGAATCATAGGATACAGTTGTTGCTGCAATTAGTAGTTCCTGTGGGTCAAAAAAAATTAAACTTTGATGAAATCCAAAATGTTGTTCTTAGCGAAAGCATTCGCAAGAGAGAGAATCATTGGGTAATGCTTTTAGTGTTGACCACAGGGGGAGGGGTAAATTGAAGGGTCAGAATACATATGGCAGATCTAAGTCAAAGAATCGCGAAAAATCTCCATATAAATATAATATGGTATGTTGGAATTGTGGAGAGAGGGGGCCTATTAGCACAGACTATAAGAAACCAAAAACGAAGCGGAATAACAGATCTAGAAATGATAATGACTCTATAAATTCAGTAGAAGACATTGGAGATGCACTAGTTCTTAGTGTTGACAGCCCTGATGAATCTTGGATTTTGGCTTCTGGTGCTTTCTTCCATACATCACCAAGCAAGGAATTGTTTCAAAATTTCAATTCTGGATATTTCAGAAAGGTATATGTTACTGACAATTAGGCTTTGCCAGTTGAAGAAAGGGGGGATGTATGTATACATACTCCATCAGGCAATAAATGGATGCCGGAAGATATCTACTATATTCCTGCTCTCAAGAAAATTTACTTTCTGTTTGTCAGTTGGACAACTCAGGTTATACATTAGTGTTTGGAAATAGTTCGTGGAAGGTTGTGATAGGTGCTATTGTTATAGCACGTGGCATAAAAACTGGAACATTGTACACCACTAAAGGATGTATAAACTTAAATGCAGTTACTGACATTGTTTGCAGTTCAAGTATGTGGCATAATAGACTTGAACATATGAGCATCAAAGGAATGAAGATACTGGCTAAAAGGGAGTTTTGGAAGGTCTCAAATTTGTTGATTCAGAATTTTGTTAAAGTTATGTTATGGGAAAGCAAAAATGTGTTAGTTTCACAAAGGTTGCAAGAGAGCCTAAGAAAGAATTATTCAAAATAGTCAGTACTGATGTATGGGGACCATCTCCAGTTTCATCGCTTGGTGGTTCAAGATTTTATGTAGCCATCATTGATGATTTCAGCTGGAAAGCTTGGATCTACTTCATGAAACACAAGTCTGATGTGTTTTCCATTTTTAATAGATGGAAGGCCGAAGTTGTGAATCAAACAGGGCTGGAAATCAAATGTTTGAGGTCAAACAATGACGGAGAGTATGATTTATTAGAATTCAAGACATTCTGCGCAACTGAGGGAATTAGACTGATAAGAACAGTCCCAGGCAAGGCAACACAGAATGATGTCGCTGAAAAGATAAACAGAACGTTGAATGAGTATCCACAAAGTATGAGAATTCATTGTGGGCTACCTAAGATATTTTGGGCAGACGCAGTGAACATAGCTGCATACTTGACCAATCGAGGTCCATCAATTCCATTGGGATTTAAGATTCCTGAAAAGGTATGGATAGGAAAGAAAATCAAGTTGTCACACTTGAGGACCTTTGGATCAACCTACAATGAAGGTTGTACTGTTCATTCTCCGTGTAAAAATATTTTGTACTCATTTAATATATATATATATATATATATATATTACACCACTGGAGGTTGCCTAAGTAATTGGGTATTACCACGATAAAAAACGTTTTCCCCATTTTTAGAGAGAGAAATCTCAATATTTCTTTTTTTTTATTAAAACAAGACTCTCTATTTTTATTTTCTAGGTGAGTTGTATAATCTCTATATTTATTTTTTATGCCTCAGCTTTGTACGTCTCCGCTGCAAAAGCTAATGTATTATTTGCCTAATATCCAAAATCACAAACCTTTTTTCATGAATTCAGATGATGAATAAGAAGATGAATTAGACATAAAATCATATGTACTTCAAGAAATATATATTGATAAGAAGATGAAAAAGATCCAAAATTTTCACTTAACTCTTCTTTTATTTATTTTATTCAATGTTAGATTTATGCCAAATTAAAAACATAAACTATCCTTTTTCAATTTTTTGGGTTGCTGAACATGGTGACGTTGATGAACAAGAAGGAAGAGAATAAAGGTGTATAGGTTTGGATCATTGTTACATATTGTTATATTTTTTTCCTTTTAATTTTGATATTGATTTTGATTAAAGTCGTCTTTTTACATTAATTTTCTTTTTTGTCTTTTAAGTTATAACTTTAAAGATTTGACGAGCTAATATGTTGCAGGCCCAGTAAGGGATCTGGACCCTCTAAACACTATAAGCAGAAAACTACAAGAAAGTAAACAGCAGGAAACAAATAGGAATAATTATAGGAATACACAATATATTTTATTAAAATCTTAAATATTCCCTACCTTATATATAAATTACAAAAATCCCACTTTTTTTCATTCTGTCTCTTAATTTTAGATACTTACAATTAACTAATTAAATTCAAATGCCCGGTATATTTTCTTTACTATTTTCATGCCTATTTTTCTGCCAAAAGATGTCTCATCAGTGCTAATCACTCATAAACACCATTAAATCAGTATTAATTGCAAATTTCAAATTTTGTCAACTGTTTTTCTCTTTTCCTATAACAAAGAGTTTTTCTTCAGGGTCAAAGTTTTTCTCCACTTTTCCCCTTTTTTTCAGTAATATCAGTGGCTACAATGGACGACCAACCATCATTCAGTCTTGGTTTTACGCAAGAAGTTCCCGTCGCCGATAGCCACCACCAACGACCGTTCATTCAATAGTCGATACTCATCAAGATGCCATTGAAGATGTCATTGTAGTCGAAACAGAGGTAATGAAGAAGAGGGTATCAACTTCAAAATCCCCAACCAATAAAAAGAAGAATGCAAAAAAAAGGAAAAAAGAAGAACCCATCATCACCCGCCCATTGTTACCAAAGGTGTAATTTTTAGCCTATTTTATAACTGATTGTTTGGCAAGTATTTATTTTGCATGTGTAGATCTTTGCTGAAAATCACTTGAATGGTCATAAATCTATGTTAACTTAGTGTTTGATTCCTTAAATTAGGTGATTTTTTACATTTAAAGTCACAATTCAATTGTTAAAATTTTAGGGGCCTTTTTATGTTGATAGGTATCAAATTTGTGTTTTTTAATGTTAAACTAACCAACCTGACAATACAGAAGAAACAACTTAAAACAAGTATCAAATCAGTGAAATCAAGTATCATAAATTCCTTTTATTTGAATTACTAAAAATGTGTTTATTATGTGACTGTATTTACTGAACTACAACCAAAGGGTCATTAAGATATTTATCAAAAACAAACAAAAACAATGTCCCTTCTTCCTGTAATGTAGGGAAAAAGAAAGCTTACTGTATTTTGCTGGTAGGAATTTTTAGTGGTCTGACCCCCAGGAGTACCAAATGTTTCTTATAATATCATAGTATCCTACTACTCTGCACATATTTGTAAAGGGGATAACACATAAGAAATCACTTAAACAAGAATCAAATCAGTGAAATCAAGTATCACAAATTCATTTTATATAAAATAGGTATCATGTACATAATTAAAGCATATTATTTCAGGTATTCAGTGACAACACACAAGAAATCACTTAAAACAAGTATCAAAAAATTATTTATTTTACCAGTGAAATAAAGTATCATAAATTCCTTTTATTTGAATTACTTATAACAAAGTAGCAAAATAATAAAATTATATAATGTCAAGTATATAGTTTAAAATAAAATCATATACAATTTATATAAATTAGGTATCATTTACATATTTAAACCATACTATTTCGGGTATCCAGTATAGCTAATTCTATAATTTCCTTTAGGTATTAATAACACACATAAAGTATAAAAACATCAATCACAGTCAAATACAAGTAATATGTTTCATCAAAGTACCAATTTAAATCTATATTAACTGATACTGTATAAGTTAACAGGTATATCTTTTTTTACAAAGAAAGATGCATCATATAAATAATGCATTACTTACCTGACTTAGTAGTATCACAGTTGCTTTAATGTATGAATATTTTTTAATATATTTGACAAAAGTAGCTAATATTATGATTTAACTCTCAACATCATAGGAGTTAAGTTATGTTTTAAAACATCCTCCCAAACACAATCTAAAGTTTGGTGCATCATATAATTCTTCTTTAAAAAATGTTACCAAGTTGTCAATTAGGGAAAAATTGTTTTAACGATTTCTTGAATCTATATTTGGTCAGTAACTGAGCATGCAAAATTGTAACTACGAAGGACGGATTGTAAAGTGTTTGTTGTTTCTTGAGTTGAATCACAGCAATAAAGATGAATTACTGATTTGCCTTGTTAAGGGCAACACTCTTTGGTTCACTATCAAAGACTTTGCAATTATCACTGGGCTAAAATGTACTGGAAATATCAAAGATTTTCGGTACTCAGATTGTACCACAAGTATCCTGATGTCAAAATACTTTCCTGGTGCACGTTCAACTATAAATAAGGCTCAGTTTGTTAGGCGTTTCTCAATGGGCGGATGGAATACAGCTGAAGAGGCAGTCCAGATGGCTATCATATATTTTCTATACTCATTTCTTTTTTCAGAAACAAATGATTCCTCTATTCCAGTTGAAGATTTTCGAAGGATTGAAAGGCGGTTACAACGTCAAAACAGCTTTACAGAATGTTTGGCATGCCATATGCATTGAATGCATGGATCTACGTGTGTGCTTTCCAAGTATCAAATGAAGTACCTATTTAGAATGGACAACACATTCCTAGAATACTAAATTAGCACGTCATTACTGTAAGGCCACTATACGAATATTTCATGTCCACAATATTCAGCCAGGTATTATCTTTTTTTTATACAGATTTTTTTCCGTTTTGATAGTGTTATTGAAATTTGATAATTTTTATTTTAACAGGCTGATTGCTCAAATTGAGTCCCAACTCTAGAAGAACTGAAAACCTTGGATTTCCCAGCCATCTCTGACATACCACCATATGATCCATCTTTGTTTTGGTACCTGAAGTGCATCAAACCGCCAACACAGTAACGTCCGGATAAGAGAACCGATAAGGTTCAATGATTTCTCCTCTGAGCCACCTTCTCATTTACTATATAAGTTCAAGCATCTTCCATCTACAACATCTCCGCCACTATCAAAGAAGCAAAAGACAACGCATGTTCAGAAAATAATTTCAGTTGTAGTTTCAAAGCTAAAGAAATCAATTCACTATTTAGAAAGTCCAACCAAGAAATCACCCCAGGCCAAGCCTCTTGATGCTACTAAATCTTCAACAAGTCACCCCAAAGGCCTTTCTATTGAAGACATAAAGATAGAGAAAAAAAATCATCCAAAAATATGTAAGTATCTAGTTGTTGCATTTTTAAAGTCTTATTTTTGACACATGTCTATTCAAATATATTTTTTGATACCAAAATATGATACACAATCATCCTTTTTTCTCTGACAAGGTGGACAAAAGATTCAATGCCTTGGAGTGTTTGACAAACTCAAGGACCAATGAGATCTTGCAGGCTATTGGGGGTGTACACCAACAATGATCATGTTGATGTTCACACTGAGGTGTCAATATTTTTTTCATGAAAAATATACATAATACATGTGTTTTATATTTTAAATAAAAAATATTTTATCTGTCATTATACACACCCAAGGTATATAAATGCGCATATATGTTGATACCTTGAAAACACTTCTTGGCTTGATACCTAGAAACTAATGCTCATGATTGGTTTGATACCTTGAAACAAACATAAATACATGTTTCAATTGACCTGTCTAATTTATGAACATTTACTTTCATAATTAACTTACCACTCATGAACAGTACCAAATATAACTATCTTCTCATGTGAAATACTTATATCCTCTCATACCATTCCAAATCTGAAATGAATTCATGCCAATTATAACTCACCCACAACATATACATGTATCCCATTTTTTGTATTATAAGTATCAGTTATGGAAAAATACCATGGCTGAAAATAAAAAATAATGAATTAGTTGAAAACTACACCTAATTAGGATATCAATGAATCAAAATAGAACAAGCAAGTAACAATCACAACACCATCTACAATTTAGAATCCATGTCTACAACTAAAGTTTCATTACATTTTTCAATGTTTTACCCTCATTCAAATTTTTTTATTTTACTTTTTATGTAGGATGTTAGTGGACTGTCTATTCCTGTCACAAAAAAAATCCTATCCATGGGTTCTATGGTTCATCATTTGGTAACGACGAGCACCCAACCAATCATCAGAACACACCAAATGTTATGGAAGTCAATAGAGATGATACTAACAATGCTGAGCATGCAAGCGAAGACCCAGTAGTCTATACTATCACGACCCAGCCCGTGGACCGTGGCTAGTGCCTGATTTGGGCACCCAGACACAAATGCAAAGCCAAATTATAATAGACGACTCATTTTTTTTAGAAATTTCGCTAGAGTTTTCATTATTTTATATACTATCCCAAATACCCTATGTTAGAACCCGTATTATGGTATGCTGGAACCATTATGGAATTTGGGGACCAATGTTGTAATTTTTGGAAAACTTGAAACTTAAGTGTATTTTTGAAGAGTTTGAGGATTTAAGTTGGAAATTATCTCATAAATATATGTGCACAAACTTATATCTATATGTACATGTGTACACTTACTAGACCTCTTTTTTCAGAAATAAGTTGGAAATTATCTCATAAATATATGTGCACAAACTTATATCTATATGTACATGTGTACACTTACAAGACCAAGTGTTTTAAGTTCTCTTATATATATAAAGTTGAATACAAGAGTTCTAGAATTTTTGTTTATTATTGAGTGCTAAGATTTGATTGGTCCAAGCTGCTTGTGGGACCAAGAAG
>DF359066.1:1076-12677 GCA_000787875.1 Solanum virginianum
TGGAGGCATCACAATAAATCACATACTCATCTGGACCCTAGGAAGAGTCAGGACTGGAGCTGTAGTCAACTTCTCTTTCAGCAACTGGAAACTACACTTCCCTTCTGAGTTAGCCTTGTCAAAGGCGCTGAAATAGAAGCAATTTCTCCACAAATCTCCGATAATAACTAGCTAATCCTAAGAAGTTACTCACCTCTGTCGGTGATGTAGGCCTAGGCCAATTCTTTACGGTCTCAATCTTCTAGGAATCCACCCAGACACCGTCAGCTCCTATAATATGCCCCAGAAATGCCATTGAAGATAGCCAAAATTCACATTTTGAAAATCTGGCATATAATTTCTGGTGCCGAAGTGTGCCAAGCATCGTCTTCAGATGATCCGTATGCTCCTCTTCTGACCGAGAATAGACCAGAATGTCGTCAATAAACACGATCACGAACATATCCAAGAATGGTCTAAATACCCAATTTATAAGATCCATGAATACTTTTGAAGCATTCGTCAGCCCAAAAGACATAACTCCGAATTCATAATTTAAGAACGGCTTGAATACCCGATTCATAAGATCTATGAATAAGGCCAGAGCATTCGTCAACCCAAAAGGCATAACTCTGAATTCATAATGCCCATACCTGGTCCTGAAGGCTGTCTCGAGAGTATCCTTTTCCCGTACTCGCACCTGGTGGTAACCTGATCGCAGGTCTTTTTTCGAGAAACATTTAGCTCCCTGCAACCGGTCAAACAAATTGTTAATCCTGGGAGGGGGTATTTATTCTTTTCGTTACCTTATTCAACTGCCAATAATCAATGCGCATCTGCAGTGATCCATCTTTCTTCCTTACAAATAATACCAGAGCTCCCCAGGGTGACATACTTGGCCGAATAAAACCCTTCTCCACTAGATCTCTCCGCTGTTCTTTTAATTTCTTTAATTCTGCTGGTGCCACTCTGTACGAAGAAATAGAAATAGGCTGAGTGTTTGGCAGCATATCTTATAGCAAACTCTATCTCCCATTCGGGAGGAAGACCTGGAAACTCGTTTGGAAATACATCTGGAAATTTATTAACAAACTGGAATTAACCGAAGAGTCGGTGCCTTTGCCTCTAAATCATGTACACAGACTAGATGGTAAAGATAACCTTTTTTGATCATTTTCTTGCCTTGAGATATGAAATAAACTTACCTTTTGGCGTCGCGGTATTACCTACCCACTCAATAACTGGCTCCCTAGGAAATTGGAAATGGACTATCTTCTTCTGACAATAAATATTAGTATAACAAGAAGCTAGCCAATCCATACCCGTAATCACATCGAACTCAGTCATATCTAACTCTACCAGATCGGCCTTAGTGCAGCGGTCACAAATAAATATCGAACAGTCTCTATAAACTCGACTGGCAATAATAGAATCCCCTACTGGTGTGGCTACCTCGAAAGGCTCTATCGGCTCAGACTCTATCCCCATATTATTAGCAACCAAAGAAGAAATAGACAATAATATAGAGCTAAGATCAATCAGTGCATACACATCTCGAGAAAAAACCAGTAATATACCTGTGATGACATTTGGCGATGCCTCCTGGTCCTGCTGACTAGCCAATGCATAAGTGCAGTTCAAAGGACCGCTTGACCCAGAAACCCCACCACGACCCATGCCTCGGCCTGTTGATGCTGGTATACCTTGCCCCGCAGGGAACATGGCTACCAAGGTTGAAGATGAACCACCGGCTGACCTGGTAGACTGAGCTGAACCGCCTGTACCACTTTTAATCGGATAGTCTCTCATCTGGTGGCCCTGACGGCCACACGTAAAGCAAGCACTAGTGGCGCGAAAGCACTCCCTGGGGTGCTATCTCCCACAGTAAGAACACGGAGGTCTGGGTAGTCTCATCTGACTGTTGGAGCCTCTGTCCAACTGTGAGCCTGAAACTCTGGAACTCGAGCCTGCCCCTGAATAACCTGCGCCCTCTGATCTTCTGCTGGAGAACTACGGGGGTGTACCCCGTACTGAATGGGGAGGATATCTGCTCTGCTGCTGCTGAGGCTGCCTGCCTCGAAAATCCCCTGAATACCCAGATAATCTAGCCCTCTTGGACTGGCCCCTGTCATCCACCCCATCAGGCTGACGCCCCCTACGTCGGTCTTCCATGCCTTGGGCGTGGGCCTGAATACGGGCGATATCCATACTAGTCTGGGCTGCTATCACCAAGCAACTGTCAACATAATACTGGTCCAGCCCCACTATATACCGGTGCATTCGGTCAGTCATGTCAGCAACATATGTAGCCGCATATTTGGCCAACGAATCGAACTCCAAGTTGTACACCGCCTCTCGAATGTCTCCACTCTCTGCACCTAGCTGAGGGGCTGGAGGCTCTGGCACTCGAACTTCGAGAGCTGGTGGTGTAGCCGAGCTAACTGTCGGGGGTGCAAAATCTGGCCCACCCTGGGCACGAGCCCTAGTAATCACCCGAGCTCGACTGGTCTCACCCACTGCTGCAGACTTGCCCTTCTGGGCAGCTATGGTCTTTCTCGGAGGCATCGCTTGTCACGACCCAACCTCATGGGCCGTAACTAGTGCCCGAATTGGGCACCCAAACACAATCACAAAGCCAAATGGCAAACAGAGGACATATATTTTACAAAAATTTTGGCAGAGTTTCCGTTGTTTAACAAACTATCCCAAAATAACCCTGCACATCAGAAGGTACCAAGAAAGGCTATATAGAGCCAACAAACACAACATATATATATATATATATATGCGGGTTGACAAGGCCGCCATGGCAGGTGAAGCCGCCCAACAAACACATCATGTGAGTCAAATCAAACGGACTGGGGACAACTCACACACATATATCCACAGACCTCTAAACAAACTGACAGAATCATAGGACGGGACAGGGCCCCGCCGTACCCCTGAACAAATATATGCAATTGCAATGAACGAAAATACATATATATACCACAAATGGGCTCCGAAGTAGGGGAGCACTCTAAATAGCAGAAAGGGTGTCCTAGACTGATGGATCACCAAATTGTACTTCAGTACCTACGGGCATGAAACGCAGCCCCCGAAGAAGGGGGGTCAATACGAAATATGTACTAAATATGTAAAGTAGAATGTACAAAATATAAATCTGAGTAACAATGAAACAAAAGTATAGAAGACAAATACATATCCAAAAGTATTAAAATGTTTACTTTCAAAATATAAATCATGCCTAGCGCACAGAAACTATGGTCGCCCGCCCGTCAATGGCGCCATAACACAACATAATACCCGAAAGTTGCAAATCTCCAAATCCCCATCACATATCACAAAATGGCATGATGCCAAACATAGCAGAAAGCCCAATCACAACATAACACCCTATAAAAGCAGAACTCGGCCCTTGGCCGAAGCTCGGAACCGCATCACAACATAACACCGAAGTATATCATAATGCGCATGACAACCAACCGGCCCGGGAACCGGCGAACGATATCATAGTAGGCACGAGCGGAGTAGTGAGTAATCATATGCATAAAATCCTTGTCATATATCCAAAAGATAAGCAAAATAATCATATTTGAAATCGAAAGCATAATTATTATAAATTCTTTCGAAGGTTACCGCAATTACATAAAAGGCATCATGGGACCCACGGATGGTGAGACCCGAAATGGACAAACTTATAGAGAACATACTCATCCTAGATCATACAAACTCCTACGAGGAATTTCAAAGCAATCCGAGCCTTTCTGTAAAAGTTAAAGACGTTTGTAGTTTTAAACTAGTTAAAGAAATACTCCTTTCAAAAACTAATCAAATTTCACATATCCTTTGCAACTTATGAATTTCAAAGACATAAGCATCAAAGTTATGACAAATTAACACAAGAATACTAAGAAACAAATACGGACCATACACATGCTTGGATTGAGAGAATAGAGTTTCCTCGAGGCTCGTATCATAGCCTATTTTAACTAAGACATGCTAAAAGGAAAGGTTGCTTTACATACTTCAAACGCTCTCCAAAATCCAAATGCAACCCCAATTCCAACTTATACTTTGGACTGTCCAACGTCTACAAACAAGTCATAAACATACCAAACGATTAGCTAAAGACTTTTGGGCATTAAATTCCAATTTTGCCCCCAATTCTACCAAAATTTGGGCAGCATTTCCCCTGAAAATAGGCCACCACGAGAATTCAACTCGGCCCAAATCAATCAACAACAACAATCTAGCAACATCAATAATCAATTCGAAAGGCAACACAACATTAGCTCTCTTTTATCACCATTTAACAATATTCATAAATTCGGCTAGCACACTACATACACACATGGATGATTTTCAATCATTTCTCCACACTACAATGATCATAATATACTAACTAGGCATCAATTCATAGTTCCAACACAACACAACACATTACAACACATACATACCTCACACGGTCCAACCACTTTCACACGCAACTCACTTCCAACATTCCATATTTCATGATTTTCCTCCATTTTAATATAATACAACATACTTACAACCTTTATAACACATAAAACAAGATCAAATCTTACCTTTTCTCGTTAATTTCACAAATGGGCTAGGATTTTCAAAAGTGAGAAAATAGATGATTTGCTCCAACAACACTTTCACGCTACTTAGGGACCTTAATATAGTAGGTTTGTATCAACAAATAATTTTTGAAATGGATAGAAATGATTTTTAAAATTTCTTGTGCTAGGCCGAGAGCACTCTTGATGTTCTTCAACTTTGGCTTCTTATTTTTCTAAGTATGAAATGATAAGAGATAAAGGGATCATCTCTTATATATATATACAAGACTTGGCCACTTGTCCATGGGCTCACTCCATCTTGTTGTTCCAATTAAAATTTAACACAAGTTTATGTGGGCACCACCTAATTAATTCATGATCTCCAACTTTCAAAAATTTCACTTTTGGTCTCAAACTCTTCTGTCACGACCCAACCTCATGGGCCGTATTAATTCATGATCTCCAACTTTCAAAAATTTCACTTTTGGTCTCAAACTTTTCCTAATTGATCCAATAAAAGACATACGGGTTCTAACATTCAAGGATTACTAAACCCAGTATTAGTAATCCCTTGATATCCTTGGTATTAAGTAAGACCACATATGATGTATTAGCTATCCATGGATTAGATATGCCATGTTTGCATTGTGCAACCAAACATTGTATTAGGTGGACTAAATTCTAATCCAAGGACTATTTTAATTAATACATCCTATCAAACGGGCTCTTATAGTGCAGGAGTGACTCAAGTACATTAGTGGCCTAAGTCGAAAATCAAATGGAGGTTTAAACTTTAAAAATAAATTAATATATTTTCTTACGAATTTTATTCTACCTCTATGAGATTCTATAATTGATTTCATTTATTAATTCTTTTCAATTGATCATATAATCATACTATAGGTGTGTCAAACTTATTCTAATGATTCTTTCTTTTTATATGAAAGAAGTAATGTCTATGGTAAATAGTACTTAGAATTTTTTCTAAATATATATATATATAAAATCTATTATTTGTAAAATTAAAATTAAGGCCCCTCAAATTTGAGGGCCTAAGGCGCTTGCCTTTTTTCTAACACTGTCGAGTCACCCCTATTATAGAGTGATCCAAAAACGTCTTTATTGCCAATATTTTGATCTAAAAATACATTTATTTTTATTTAATGGGTCAAAAATAGCTCTTTTTCAAATAAATTTGTTATTTATTTTCTTTTTGAACGTTTTATTTTTCTAATAATATTTGTTTATTAGCAAATACTTATCTTACTTCAATTCGAGAAAAATTTAAAAATAAAAATATTTCTTGTTTTATTACAAAAACTATTTTTATCATTATCTAAACAAAAATTATTGTTGGGTTTACTATGACTTATATTTATTACATATTTTATTTGTTACAAAGGTACGATTTTCTATTTCGATTGATAAAATGAGACTAAAAATATTTTTTTACTTTTTTATTAGTTTAAATGATTTTAAAAGAAACAAAACAAGAAAAAAGTTCTTTAAAGTAATGTTTTTATTAGTAACACGATATGTTTAAAAAGAAAAAAATAACATATTTATTTAAATAGGGGCATTTTTTACCCATATAGTGACAATAAAGGCGTTTCTAAACCAAACTATCAACAATAAGGGTATTTTTCTACTAAAGTATTGATGACAACGACATTTTTAGACCAAACTATAAATGAAAGATACTTTTGTTAATTTCACATAGTTTAAGAGCATTTTTGACCCATATAAGTGTCTTGTTTGGTCGCACAAGTATAATTATAAGATTATATCATATTTTAAAAATAAAATTAATTATCTAAAACATAAAATCTATATTAGACAAGTAAGAGCATTTGTAAATAATATTAAATTAAATATTTAAGATATATATATTCTCTTTTGAAAATATACTAATTAATGAACATATATTCTTAACTAATATATAATAAATAAAATCAAGTTTTATTTTTCAAATTAGTAAATTTTAATTAAATTAATCATAAAAACTAAAAGTAGAAAATTTATACAGACATCATAAAATGCACATTTAACAAATATATTAAATATTATAAAAATAATATCCTAATAAAATTATTAAAATATTTAACTAAAAAAATAATCTAGCAAAAGATAAACAGTTTGTGATGTGAAATATAAAGTCAATACTACTAAAACAAATGAAATTAAAAATATAACATAAGTTTCTCAATTCAAAATTAAAATTTAACATATTACTCTTATGTCTCATTCAAATTGAGCAGGACTAAAACTGAATACTTAGAGAGCAAATTCAATATTGCAAGGGATGAAACAAACATTGAAGTGAAGCTTTCGACTCAATCTATTTCCAAGAGATAAAGCTTTAAGTATCTTGGGTCCATCATCCGGGGTAGTGATGATATTGATGATAATGTCACACATCGTATTAGGGCAGTATGGATGAAGTGGAGACTTGTCTCTAGAGTATTGTGTGATAAGAGATATCACTTAAGCTTAAAGGTAAGTTTTACAGGATGGTGGTTAGGTCGTCATTGTTATATGGGGTAGATTACTAGCCAGTCAAAAACTCACATATCTAGAAAGTGCAAGTTGTGGAGATGAGGATGCTAAGATGGATTTGAGGACATATCAGGAGTGATAAGATTATGAATGAGACCATTCGGGAGAAGTTAGGGGCGACCTCTGTGGCAGACAAGATAAGAGAAGCAAGACTACAATGGTTTGGGCATGTGCAAAGAAAAAGTATCGATGCTCCTGTTAGGATGTGCAAGAGGTTGGTTTTAGGAGTTACGCGAAGAGGTAGAGGCATACCGAGAAAATATTGGAGGAGGTGATTAGACCGGAAATGGCACAAGTCCATAACATCAAGGACATGACCTTAGATAGAAAGAAGTGGAGGTCGTGCATTAGGGTGGAAGGTTAATAGGTTGGTAGGGATAGGATGATATCTAGACCTGTGGTATAGTAGATTAGGTTTTGTCATGTACTCGAGTCTTTATACCTTATGTTGATTGTTGTATGTCCCATATTTGTTTTTTAATTGTATTTATATATTATTACTTCCTTTCTGTTTTAGTCATTTCTCTTTCATATCTAGTATTTTCTGCTTTTGGGTCTATGAGATAGTGGTAGGTCTGCGTACATTTTACTCTCCCCAGACCCTATTTGTGTGATTTCATTGGGTATGTTGTTGTTGTTGTTGTTGTTGTACTCTTATATCTTCAACATAACATATATAAATATAATTTAAAAGGAAAAAAACATAAGTTTATAATTTTATTCAATAATGAATTCAATAATATAAAAATTAGTGTACTAATAAAATCATGGTGTCACGACCCAATCCTAGGGCCTAGACATGACAAAGCGCATGGAAAACCCGGAGGAACCCAATCAAGCCTCTTAACTTGTCATTACACATCATTGGTCACGTAAGTATATAAAAGACATAAAGTAAGAAAAAAGGCCAAAGGGGCTAAGGGATAGCTTGCCAAAACATCATCAAGGGACAAAAGAGTCATAACTTATATCATAAATACATAACTTGTCCAACAAACACCTCTAAATACATAGATAGAGTGGGGGCCAAGACAAAGTAACTGGGCTCACCCTCATAGTCCAACTAGAACATAAAACTAGAATGTCTCAATACAAAGTAAGAGAAAAGCATAGACCAAGGTCCCCGAGAAGGAGGACTCACCAACTAGCTTGAAATAGCACTGATTAGCCACGTGGAGGAGGAGGATGATCAATTTGGGCTATGGTTCCTACATGGTGATATCATGTAGGCAAGAGTATGCGTTAGGACGTTTGAATGTACTAAGTATATGGGATGCAATGCACCAAGTGATAAGCTTCATAATCAACCTGCATAATAATAGACAATAGACATGATATAACAATATGACATGTATGATCAATGCATAAGTGAAACATGCTTAAGTAACCCATGCTCATATAGGATATCATATTTGTAGAAGAGACCAAGCTAAATTTTCAAAGTACGAACACCTTGGTAGGTTAGTGATGATGCCGCCCCATCACCGAGGTGGAGAAGTACAAACCCTTCACTAAGTTGATGAGTACTAACCCCCATCTAGGTTAGTGATGATGCCGACCCATCACTAGGTAGAGAAGTACAAACACTTCACTAGGTTATCCGGGTGCTCAAAGCCCCCGGTTGGGCATGGTCGATTCTACACTTTATATAGGATTCATCATATTGTCTATTGTAACATTTTATATAGGATTCATCATATACATAAGCTCATTTCATCATCATAACCAATCATATCATATCTCATGCTTTGGACCGTCATTTCCACAAGAAACCCTAGCCGGACATTTTATCAAACACTTGGGGGCTGTAATGAGGGTAAAAGACCATACAATTTAGAGATGAAATCATGCAAGAAAATCTATTGTAAAACCATAAATCAAGTAGTAAAAAGGAGACTTAGGCACCATGGGTGAAAGGACCTAATGGTTCAACACCACATACCTTAACCTTGAAGGATTTCTTGAAGAAGACTTTAATGGAGACTTGAAGCTTGAGTGAAACCCTTGATAAAATCCTTAAGAATTGTCTTGAGTTTTGGGACTTGAATTTAGGGTAAAATATGAGTCTAAGTGTATGAGTGAGTATTGGGGAACGTTTAGGATGATATGAGGGTGAAATAAGGGTAAGTATAGATAAAAACACGTTTGGAAACACTTAGGTCCAAGACACAAATCCTTAGACCCAAACAGAAAAAATTTTCCCAAATAAGGCACTGGCGCGTCATGCCAGTGTCGCGCACTGCACACTGTTTTTGTGCCAACTTGAAAACTCATAATTCGATACGGTTGCTCTAAAATCGGGGTTAGGTCTTTTCCCCCCTAATTTTGACCCCTGAAAAAGAATATGAAATCGAATTTTCGATATCACGTACGAATTTTGAAATATATGAAATTTAAAATTTTGGACATTCTGAAGCACATTTTCGAGCACTTTTTTTTGGGGTCGTTACACATGGTAATGAAAAAAATGGAATAAATAAATAAGATTATATGAAAAACTACATGGAATCACATGAAATAAAAGTTAAGAAGGAGAAGGAAATGAAAAATAAATATTATAAAATAAAATTTTAGAAAATATTAGAATAATAAAAATAAAAAGAATCTAAAATAATAGAAATTAAGAAATAAATAAAATAAAAATAAAAGTACAAAGAAAGAAATTAAAAAGTAATTAGTTTATAATTACACTATGTATTTAACAACAATTCATAGTCTCTCCCTGTGAATTGGAGGGTGTAATTACACCCTGCCAATTACAACCAATTACCTGCTGACCAAGTAGTCCCTCCGTACATCTTTACTTGTTCACTAAACTAAAAAATGATGCCAAATAATACTTGTCTACTTTATGAAATCAAGAGATAATCTTACACTTAGTTCCTGATTTATCCTTATTACTAATTGTAGTTATTTTTCTATTACATTTTTTAAGGCATTGTATTTATTATATTCAATAGGTGATTTGATAAAATTACCTTTATCATTTACCGCTTTTTAATCCCTATGCCAAGTAAATAGTGGACAACTATTGTTGGATGGAGGGAGTACTCACCTGGCCAACCAAATAGGTTAGACAATGCAATTACACCCAATTGTACCAAATTCAATTATCAGGCGCTTTCCAAATAGGATATTAATTTTTGCCAACATATTCGATCTCATATAAAGGAAATGACTGTACAGGTAGGCATTTTGGCTTTGGAGTCTAATTTCAGATAAGTGTTTATCAGACGGATAGGATGAATAATTCACGTAATGGTTTGGCTTATCAGGTTTTGATTTTAAATTACTGATCTGCTAGCCAACCTATAAGATATCGTTTGGGTCGATAACGAATTAGTAATTATTGGACGATTATTGGGTGTTGTACTGACTAACCTCTAATCACTATAGTACCTTTTTTTTTAATGAACACATAGTAACACCTTAAAAAAAAAGATGACATTTTTTTCATTATCTTAAATGCAGTGAACCAGTGAGTACTGAAAGACAAAAAAAAAATAAAGACAGTGGTTAGACTTTAGAATGATATAAATTAGAATGGAAATCAGTAGAATAAATAGATTTCTCTATGTCTTGACCCTTTTCAAGCTTTGGTGCTTTGCTGATTTAGTTAGTATTCTTTAAGGCAATATATACGTATATGATTATAAAAGAGTAACTATTTAATTATCTTCATATATTAGGGTAAAATATTTAATGAGACTAATATACCTAAAATTAAAATGTAAATATGATAATTTTTACTGGTTAATAGTTACCCAATAAGAAAATTGAATAATTTGCTCCGATCAATAATCTATTAATTATAAAATTTTAATTAATTCTCCAATCATTTATTCGATAACCTAATTCCAACAAGACAATAAGCCAATTGTACGGTTAGCTTACTGGTTATGGTTCAATTCTGAACATTCTTATTTAAAATCAACGACTATAATGTCACACCCAATTAAATTATTGAAATATCCCTAGAATAGAGATGCTATTGATTGAGATGTTGATTGATGAGATGATTATAGTCTCTATGAGACTGATTGAAAGATAGTGCCTCCATAAGGCTGATTGAGATGATTTGATTGAGATAGTTTGATTAGATGGATTATTTTATGAGCATTGAGTCATGAGAGAAGTATCGAGTACCGAAAGAATAAGAATTAATCCAACTTGCACTTGTCAAACTATGTAGCCAAGCATAGGTGAGGATTAGGACCATCACATCATATTATGTTGAGGTTCCCTCTTATTAGAAATCCCTTATATCAATAGAGGACTTATATATTGTTTTCTCCATTTGCACTTATCTATTATGGTTTCGATTCGTTCCCTACCTGGCAAGTATAAAACAATTATGGCAGCATGTACAATCACTAGCTCATAAGTGATTATTGTCGAATATGAGAAACTCCCAGAAAGTTCCCAAACTAAGTACTCTGAGATAAGATGAGATGAATTGAGATGAGTCCAAATCGAATTTTCGATATCACGTACGAAT
>DF359066.1:12683-41621 GCA_000787875.1 Solanum virginianum
TCCTACTAAAAACCTGAGATAAGATGAGATGAATTGAGATGAGTCCAATTTGATTGATGAGGTCTGATGGGTTAGATGGGTCATTTGTCTACTCTTGATTCTTGTTTTAGATAGACATTTGACATGTTGATTGTTGATATCCTTGATGATTGATTGATGTTTCACATTATTCTACCTGTTTCGATTTTATTCGGCTATTTTACATACCTTACATTCCATGTACTAATGACATTCGGTGTTGCATTATTTTATGATGTAGATACAGAGATTAGAGAGCATCAACAGACGCATCATTGATGATCTTGGATGATCAGTTGATTGATGAGCATCCCCTACTTCGGAGGATTCATTATGTTATTTTCATTTTGCTTTAGACTTAGACATGTACTAGCTTATTATTGATTGAGGCAGCCATCGGTCTGTTATTGGCACCATCTGACAGTGATAGAGGTTTCATAGACTAGATTCGAATGTTGATTGTTAAGAGTGTGAGCTAGTTCTTTCTACTAGCCTTCTATTATATTATTATTTAGGACTAAAAAATAAGATATGCTCATTTACTTTCCCTTTGTCTTCCGTTGATTAGTTGAATGAATGAATGTGATGAGGCAAGTAGGTTCGCTTGGGGACTAGCAATAATCTCTGGGTGCTAGCCACGTCTAGGGTCTCCTCTCGGGGCATAACAAACTTGGTATCAGAGCACGAGTTCAAGTGTCCTAGCATGTCTATGAAGCCTTGTCTAGAAAAGTCTTATTTATAGGTGTGCTGTCGACTACACTTGATAAGCAAGAGGTTGTGGGACATTAGGAATTATTTTCCCTCATTAATGTTCTAAATCGTGCTATAGAGTTATGGTCTATGAAAGTTCTCTTCTAATTCATCCTTTATGTGTTGCAGAATTGTGATCATGCCTCCTAGAAGAGCTGTCAGAGTTAGTGGACATCCCACCAAACAGAATGTCAACCCACGTGAGCCTCAAGGACATGCGGAGCCCGTGGGATAAGTTATCCTTGTAGCGCAGCCTCTGCAAGATGAGGTCTCCAATGCTAAGCTTTGCCAGGCTATTCAGACTCTAGCCCAAGCTGTCACAACACCTGCTACGAGACAAGGAGCAGGCCGACAGGATGTCCATGACACTTCTAGAGTCTGGGAATTCTTGAGGATGAATCCGCCTGAGTTCACAAGGTCTACATCCACCAAGGATGCTGAGAACTATGTGTAGGAGCTTCAGAAAGTGTTCCAAGTGATGCATGTGGCTGATGCTGACAGAGTTGAATTGGCTGCTTACCAACTCAAGGGTGTGGCCAGACTTTGATGAATGCTCAAGATACACCTCTATTTCAAGGTCAAAGCGATTGTCAATAGTAAAAACCTAACCAAAGTTAGGGTTGAATCCCACAGGGAATATGATGCTTTAGCAACATGGTTCACCAATAATCAATTCAAATATCAAGTACTCGATTCTCCAAGAGGGGGGTTGTAATGATTTATAGAAAATTAAACTAAACTAATAAAATGGAGAGACAATCAAATTGGAGAGCAACTTGGGTAATTGTGTTCCCCATGATTCACTAACTTAAACATTTCGGATAACACAACCTCAATTGGGACATTGCATATAGGACGGTAATTTAGGTTTCTTCCAGCCCTCTTCTGAAGGTGAAGGTCGAATTTCACATGGGGCTTGACCAGCCTCCATAGTGTGCCAAACTAACCATTACCTATTATCCTAGTCAACCTTTCCTTGGCCAGGTTTGGTTGATTAGACGAGAACACATCATTGAATTCTCTTAACCATTCCTTTTTCTTATTCATCACTACTTGGATCAGGATCATGACACTAGGTAGGGTTTAATGTTGGCCACCATTGAACAACATGCAAAATAAAGGAAAATGGCTAATACATGCAAATATCCAACTCAAGAAGTGCAAATAATTTGGGTTTTCTAAGTTAGATTCTCATGGTTCCCACAATCCCAAGTTGTGGGTTTAGCTACTCATAGCTTGGGCAAACAAATAAACAATGTATATAGAAGACATAGTTAATCACTTACCCAAAGAGAATGAAGAACAACTAACCCACTTTTTGTTTAGAATTATAAACTTGAAAGATGAAGTGAATCCACAAGTGAATCTAATCTCTAAAATTGAGTCTCCAAAGATAAACCCTGAGGACTACTCTAAACTTTCGTGCTCCCCAAGTCTCTCTGTGTGTACTCTCTCAAAATCTATATAAAAAAACTCCTACTAAAAACCTGAAATATACTATTTATAGTATTTACAAATGAGTCCCTAAATTAATTAGAAAAATTGGTCAGCGTCTGCTATGGCTCGCAGTTTCGACTCGTAGTGTGCCCTACGAGCCGTAATCAGGCTTTCGTGGTCAGCATCTTGCATTTTGGACTTCACTGTTAAGATATACCTCTACAAGTCGTAGTTTGATCTACGACTCATACTGCCTTCTCCTAGTCCATGTTTGCATTTCTTGGTCCAATCTTGATCAACACTGGAACTTTCTATGAGGCCACTCTTTATGACTCGTAGAAGGGACTACACTCGTACCTAGGGCTCGTAAAGCTAAACTTCAAACTCTCAAACTTTGCTTTTGAACACTATAAGTTCGTACGAGACCACCTCTACAACTCGTAGAGAGTCCTGTATGTCCTAAAATTAACAAAAAATCTGTAACGTTTCCCAAAATTTAGCCAACTTATATTTCCTATAAAAACAAACACAGAGCCACATAAAAACCATAAAAGTAGCATTAAGAACACACAAAATCTCAGCTTTGAGGCATTAAATGTGTTGTATTTTGACAGCACATCAACACCCTCAACTTAGAATTATTGCTTGTCCTCAAGCGATGACTCAATCTAAATAGATAAAAAGTAACACATAGCAATCAACCCAATGGCTCATACTATACTCAAATCCAGTGCAGGTACCCATATCAACTTTTTCAAAACAAAATCATGTAGATATTTAGCAAACCAAATCATATTGATACATTTGACAACACAACTATGGCAAGCACAGGAATATCAACAATCCATAATCACTGAACAATTAAAATGTTGATAACACAATGCAAATGCCCTCACTAGAAAGAATTCCGTTTTAACACTAAATAAAGATTCTAGAATTTAACCAAGGGACTGTGCAAGCATATTCACTCTCACAAATGACATTCATGCATGATGATTAATATCATAAGCTTGCCCGTATACTCATGACCCATACTTTTGACTAATTAGGTTAGGATCACTTTAGAACTTTATAAGCTTGTATCGTAGGCTCATGGGGCTTTGGTATGACATTTTGGACAATTAGTGACTAAAGGCCAACCTTAAACCATGCTTTTTGACATTTTCACCTTGACACTCAATCATTTCCACATTATTCTCCCTTTCTTCTTCATATTCAAGCTTTTCCGAGTGTTTTTTCATATTTTCAGCTCTTGCCTCATTTTTCACACACCATTTTGCTTTTTCAACTCAATCTAAGGCATTTTTTTCTTTTTCTTTCACCCGATACATGATTCTTCTCTTTTTCTTTCTACTTTCAACTCACCACCTTATTTTTGCTATTTTACCCTTATACTAGCCACCCTCAACTTAGGCTTTTAGCCTATATCGAAGTGTACAATGCCTATTCCCCAAACCAGGGTCACTTTTGGTAGCCACCCTCAGCTTAGGCTTTTTGCCTTAATCAAGGTTCATAATGTTTAAGGATAGACCAAGCCAATCTCAAGGTATTTCACTAAATAAGGCTAGGCTAATTAGGTTTTAAAAAAGAAGTAGTACATATAAGGCTCAAACATTTGGAACAAGGGATGAATTTCTCATTTGGTTGGATATTTAAGGTCAAAGTGGACTAATTCAAAGAACAAGGGCCTAAGATCCCTTCCTAGTCCATATAATCTCCAGTCCAACTTAAAGTAACATGACAAGTTCTGAATTAGTGCATAATGCAAGTACATAACAAAATCAACTCACACACACATATCATTGCATATATAGCCAACAAAAACTCACAGATCATGCTTCATGTATCAAATTGCCCTTACTTAATCAGAACAAATATTGCTAAATCATTCAAACATACAAGGTTGCATTATAACAACTACTCAAAAATTTTGATGGGTATCAATTTTCAAAACATTTCATAAAATATCAAAAACAAGATACATGCCATAATTTCAACCACTATATACTACACATGTTATATAAGATATCCTACTCATGCCGGTTCAACAAAAATTAAATATCCACAAGGAAAAAGAACATAGGCAAGAAAACCTTGAGATTAAAATTTGGGGTAGGTATGGACTAAAAGCTACTCAGACTTCACCCTAGTTCATAGCTACCCACACCCCATTGGAAGAAATGTACGTTGTCCTCAATGTACAAAAATACAAGGGGTCATACCTGTGGTTGCCTTCCAAGCAGCGTTTGATTTATTGTCGCAATACAACGTAGAAGGTTTAATTCCTCATATCTCTTCAAGGTCCTACTCTTCCATTGTCTTTATCTCCTCCGTGTCTCCCATGTAAAGTTTGACTCTTTGACCATTGACTTTGAAAGTTCCTCCATCTCATCTCTCCAGCTCAATGGCCCCATGACTAAAGACACGTGCCACTCGGAAGGGCCCCATCAATCTAGATTTAAGCTTTCGAGGGAACAACCTCAATCTGGAATTGTAGAGTAACACCAAGGCCCCTGGTGCAAACTATCGGCTTTCTATACGGCTATCATGTTGGAATTTCATCCTTTCTTTGTACAAAGTCGAACTCTCAAATGCCTTTAGCCGAAATTCATCAAGCTCATTAAGTTGACTCAATCTAGATGGTGTAGCATCATGCCAATCAAGATTTAACTTCTGTGATGCCCACATTGCTTTATGTTCAATCTTCATCGGCAAATGACATGCTTTCCCAAAGACAAGTTGGTAGGGACATGCTAATAGGAGTCTTAAATGCAGTCCGGTATGCCCATAGTGCATCATCAAGCTTTCTTGATCAATCTTTCTAGTTTGCATTTAACATTTTGGATAAGATCTACTTGATTTCTCTGTTAGACACCTCTACCTGCCCATTCGTTTGACACTTTATTTTACCTTCATTGTTAGGCAGAGCCACAACCTCCACCCACTTAGATACATAATCCATAGCAACCAAGATATACTTGTTCCCATGTGAGCTAATAAATGGTCCTATGAAATTTATTCCCCATATATCAAAAAATTTTATTACCGAAACAGGATTTAGAGGGAGCTCATGTTTTCGTGTGACTCCACCTTCTCTTTGGCACCTATCATAAGCTTTGACATAGTCATGAGCGTCTTGGTGGATTGTGGGCCAATAATACCCACATTACAAAATCTTATAGGCTGTTGGAACCCCACTATGATACCCACCCACCAGTGATGAGTGGCAAGCTTCAAGTATGTTCATCATTTCCACCTTAGGGACACAATGACGGGTAATCTCATCAGTACATATACAGAACAAATAAGAGTCATCACAAAAGAACTTTCTCACATTATGCATAAATATTGTGATGCATGTTTAAGTCAGGGGGTACAATGTCACTCACCAGATAATTTACATAATCTGCAAACCAACGTATGAGGTCATGTGATGCTGCCAACACTCTTTCATAAGGAAAAGAGATATTTATCTCTGGACCATCATCAAATTGCATCATTACCCCATCTTCTAATATGGATAGATGATCTGTAACTTAATTTTCTAATCCTTTTCTGTCAATAACATCGAAGTTGAACTCCTGCAAAAGAAGTACCCACCTTATCAACCTTGGCTTCACATCCTTTTTAGCCATTAAATACTTCAATGCCGAGTAGTCTATGTGCACTACCACTTTGGCTCCCAACAAATATGACCGAAACTTTTTGAATGCAAAGACCAATGCAAATCAACTCTTGCTCTGTGATAGTGTAATTTTTTTCAGCTATGTTTAGAGCTTTGCTGGCATAATATATGGGATGTAAGACTTTCTCTTGTGTTCTCCCAATACCACACCTAGAGCAACCCCACTTGCATCACACATGATTTCAAACAGCTAGGACCAATCAGGAGCTATAATAATCGATGTTGAGATCAATCTCTTTTTCAACTCTTCAAAGGCTTGCATGCGTGCATCATCAAACACAAACTTGACATCTTTCTCCAATAATTTGCATAATAGGTCTGAAATTTTGGAGAAGTCTTTTATGAATCTTCTATAGAATCCTACATGCCCCAAGAAACTCCTAACATCCTTGACTGAGATGGGTGGTGGAAACTTCTCAATCACTTCAACTTTAGCCCTGTCGACCTCAATGCCTTTGTCAGACATTTTATGGCCCAATACAATACCCTCTTTGATCATGAAATGACATTTCTCCCAGTTTAGCACCATATGACTTTCTACACATCTTTGCAACACATAATGCAAGTGTGCCAAGGAATCCTCAAATGAGTATCGAACCACGCTAAAATCATCCATGAAGACCTCAATAGTGCTCTCTACCATATCTAAGAAAATGGACATCATGCGTCTTTGGAATGTTGTTGGAGCATTACACAACCCAAATATCATCCTCTTAAATGCGAAAGTGCCATAGGGACATGTAAAAATGGTTTTCTCTTGGTTCTCTAGGGCAATGATGATCTGATTATAACCAGAATAACCATCAAGGGAACAGTACCATCCTTTTTCTACAACTTTGTCGAGCATCTGGTCCATGAATAACATAGGAAAATGATCCTTTTCTGTTGAGGTATTGAGCTTTCTGTAATCTATATACACCCTCCATCCAGTGACTGGCCTCATAGGAATCAATTCATTTTTAGTATTAGGCATTATTGTGATAACCCTTTTTTTTAGAACACACTGTACTGGGCTCACCTATTCACTGTCGGTAATTAGGTAGATTACTCCTGTATCTAACCACTTGATGATTTCCTTGTGAACCACCTCTTGCATAGGAGGATTCAGATGACTTTGATACTCGATGCTTGGCTTGTAGGCCTTGACTAACTGAATTTTATGAGTACATATCCCTAGAGAAATACCAATAATATCTGCGATAGTCTATCTAATGGCCCTTTTAAATTGTTTGAGCATTGTTACAAGGGCATCTACTTATTCATTATTCAAATCCGCAGCTATGATGATCGACAAAATATTATTTTCTCCCAAGAATGCATAGTTTAAATATGATGGAAGTGCTTTCAATTCTAACACAGGTGGCACTTTTATAAAGGCCTTTGTGGGTGGCATTTCCTGATTCTGCAAATCTAGCTCCAACTTTGTTTGGCATCTAGGGCCGAATTACACCTCTAGACCATTTACTGTCTCCTCATAATCTGGGATACTGTCACTATTAAAGTTCATCAAAACTGCCTCCAAAGTGTCAACACCCAGTCGTAGCTCAAGTGGCACCTCTGACTCATCAACATCAACATTCTCTATAACTGACACCACCCTTAGGTCACAGTCCTTCCTTGCTTGTTGACAAACATTGAACTCGACCTCTTTGTTACCAAATATGAATGTGAGTAGAACTTTCTCCATGTTAAACAGAGTGCGACCAGTAGCTAGGAAGGGCCTCCCCAAAATAATAGGAACTGCAAAATCAACCTCACAGTCAAGAATAACAAAATATGCAAGAAATATAAATTTTTCTACCTTTACCAAAATATCATACAATACTTCTATAGGTTTCTTGACTATTTTGTCTCTATTAATAACCACATCTTTGTAGGAGTAGGACTACCTAAACGGAGTTTCTTAAAGATTGCCAGTGATATTAAGTTGATGCTAGCACCTAAATCACAAAGTTCCCTTGCAAATTTCACCTCTGCTATAGTGCATAGTATAATGAAAGCGTCTGGATCTTCACACTTTTGAGCCAATGACTTAATAGTAATGGTACTACAATACTGGAGATATTTAGAGAGCTCTTGAATCACAGTCTGTTTCTTTGTAACCAAGTCCTTCATGTACCTTACATAACCCGACATCTTCTCTAAGGCTTCAATCAAAGGGATGTTTATCGACAATTGCTTGAGCATTTCTAGGAAATGCTTGAGCTTGCTTTCCTCCTCCCCCTTCTTTATTCTTTAAAGGAACGGGACAGGAGGTCTTGGGATAGTCTTGTATTTCCTCAACTCGTCAACCACTTCACCTACCCTATTCTTTACACAATCATCTCTCTCGACAACACCCTTTTTCACAATTTTCTTCTCATGTACGTTTTCTACTTCAACCGACATAGAAGGCTCAATAGTGCTCTTACCTCCCTTAGTCATGATTTCCATATAATGCCCCACATTCTTCGAGTTTTGGACTGTATTGCTTAGCAAGCTACCTCTTTGGCATTGATTCAATTGCAAAAAAACTTGGCAAAATTGTTGCTCTAGTTGCTTGATAGCCACCAAATGAGTCTCTATGTTTTGACGTATGCTAGAGATATCCGATTTCATTCCCTTTAAAGTCTCATATTGTGTTTTGGCCTTTTTTAACAATCGATCAAACATCTCTTCAATCCTTGAATTACTTGCCCCGACATCACGATTGTGGAGCGGCACATGCGGATCATTCTGAAAGACATCTCTTCATCCCCACTTGGTTTTTTACACTCTATCTCTCTCAGAATAATCCCCACAATTATTTTTATAGGCACCCTCTTGATTATAATTCCGACCTTGGTTTCTGAAACCTTGATGCTAATAGTCTGAATTGGACCCTTGGGCACTGTTTTGAAAACCCACTGCTTGATCTCTAACAAAGCAAACATCTTCATCATAATAATGTTCTTCATAGATGGGCAATCTAGGAGGTTGGTGGACTACTGCGTGAACTCTTTCTTGACTTTGCTTAACTACTAAGTCCATACTCATATTGAGTTTAGCTAGTTGTTATATGATCTCCACGTCAATCTTGGCTTGCTCCGAGCTAGCATTTGGTTTACATGAGCTCCTTGTAAAAGCTCTCTCTGTTTGTCCCCATCCTCTGTTGGTCCTGACTTTTTGCTCAATTATATCTGGTAGTCTTGTGAATGGTTGATCTAAGAACATGCCTCCAATAATAGTATCGGCACAAACTTGACTATTCTCGTCAAAAGCTCGATAGAAAAATCTCCACTAAGGCATTATCCATGATCTTATAGTCCGGAACACTTATCAAACACTTAGTAAACCTCTCCCACATTGTGCTAATAGAATCACCCAGCAATTGCTCAAAATTGTTAATCTGATCCCTCAATTTGAGCTTATTCGACCTTCGAAAGTATCTTTCCAAAAAGGCTCTTTGCAATTCTGCCCAACTGGTGATTGAGCTTTGTGAGAGTTCTGATAGCCAAATTACTGCATTACCGGTAAGAGATAGAGGAAACACAACCAACCCAACAACATCCATCGAAAGATTCTGCATACCCATCACACTCTTGCACACAAAAGCCACATTATCCAGATGACAATGAGGATCCTCAAAAGGTAGACCCACGAATAAACCACAATTCTGAAGCATTTGGAGCAATACACTTGACACAGTGAACTTAGTGTCGGCCGATAATGGTGGCAACACTATAGCTCCAGTAACATCTATGGCCATGGGATTTAATTGATATTGGTTCCATCCACATGCATTCTCATTGAAATCCTTGAGTTGTGGCCTATTCCCCCTTAGTGGTGGATTGTTGTCTCTATCCTCAACATCATCATTCTGATTTATTGCTTCATTCACCGCGACAATTACATTCACTTGAGCCATTCTCCTTACTACTCGTTGGATCTCTAGATTAATTAGAGTTAAGGGGATGTCTTGACTCCATGTATTGGGCATACATACCTAGTATACCCTGCAACGAATTACACCAACAAAAACAAAAGTAAAATACAAGTGAATTAAGAAATTAACACTTGAATTAACTACTAGTGAAACCAAATCAAAGCATTGCCATATTCCCCAGCAACAACGCCATTTTTCTTGATGAACGCTCAAGATAAGCCTCTATTTCAAGGTCAAAGTGATCATCAATCGTAAAAACCTAACCAAGGTTAGGGTCAAAACCCACGGGAAATACGGTGCTTTAGCAATTTGGTTCACCAATAATCAATTCAAACATCAACTACTCGATTCTCTAAGAGGGGGTTTTGCAGTGATTTGTAGAAAATTAAACTAAACTAATAAAATGGAGAGACAATAAAATTGGAGAGCAACTTGGGAAATTGTGTTCTGCATGATTCACTAACTTAAACACCTTGGATAACACATCCTCAGTTGGGACATTGCATGCAGGGCGGTAATTTAGGTTCTTCCAACCCTCTTCTGAAGGTAAAGGTCAACTTTTACTATGGGGCTTGGCCGACCTCCATAGTCTGCCAAACTAACCATTACCCATTGTCCTAGTCAACCTCTCCTTAGCCGGGTTTGGTTGATTAGATGAGAATACATCATCGAATTCTTTTAACCACTCCTTTTTCCTATTCATCACTACCTGGATCGGGATCATGATACTAAGCGGGGTTTAATTTTGACCATCATTAAACAACATCCAAAATGAAGAAAAGTGGCTAATACATGCACATACCTAACTCAAGAAGTACAAATAATCCATTTTTTCTAAGTTAGAGTCTCATGGTTCCAACAACCCCAAGTTGTGGGTTTAGCTACCCATAGCTTGGGGAAACAAATGAACAATGAATGCAGAAGACATAGTTAATCACTTACCCAAAGAGAATGAAGAACAATAAACCCACTTTGTATTTAGAATCACAAGCTTAAAAGATGAAGTGAATCCACAAGTGAATCTAATCTCTAAAATTGAGTCTCCAAAGATAAAACCCTAAGAACTACTCTAAACTTTTGTGCTCCCTAAGTCTCTCTGTGTGTACTATCTCAAAATTTGTAAAAAAAATTCCTGCTAAAAATCTAAAATATACTATTTATAGTATTTACAAAAGAGTCCCTAAAATAATTAGAAAAACTGGTCGGCGTCTATTACGGTTTGCAGTTATGACTCGTAATGTGCCCTAGAGTCGTAATTGGAATTTCATGGTCAGCATCTTGCATTTTGGACTTCATTACTATGATACACCTCTACGAGTTGTAGTCTGATCTATGATTTTTACTACATTCTTGTAGTCTATGTTTGCATTTCTTGGTCCAATCTTGTTCAACACTGGAACTTTCTATAAGGCCTCTCTTTACGACCCATAGAAGCAACTACGACTCATACCTAGGGCTCATAAAACTGAACTTCAAACTGTTAGGCTTTGCTTTTGAAAACTGTAAGTTCCTACGAGACCACCTCTACTGCTCGTAGACTGAGCTAAGACTCGTAGAGAATCCCATAGGACCTAAAATTAGTAAAAATTAGCAACGTTTTAAAAAATTTAGCCAACTTGTATTTCCTACAAAAACAAATACAAAAACACATAAAAATCATAAAAGTTGCATTGAGAACACACAAAATCCTCGGTTTTAGGCATCAAATGTGTTGTATTTTGACAGCACATCGGACTTTGGTATGATCAATGGATGAAGGGTAGAGGAGAGGATGCCAGTACTAACTTGGGAATATTTGAGGAAGATTTCTTGGGGCACTTCTTCCTAAGAGAGCAAAGATAGGCTAAGGTAAGATAGTTCTCAAACTTGAAATAGGGCGCAATGACTGTGCAAGAGTATAGGTTGAAGTTTACTCAACTATATCGATATGTTCTAGACATGGTTGCTGATATGAGGGGGAGGATAGGGATGTATATTGATGGGTTGAATAGAGGGCCGAAGATAGATGGGAAGAAAACAATGCTCGTAAGTGACATGGATATTAAGAGATTAATAACCTTTGTGCAACAAGCCGATGAGGAGAGGCAATATGATAAAGAGGAGTTCAGAAATAAGAAAGCAAAAACATCCAGCCATGAGGTTGGAAAGAAGGGCAATGAAAATTGATTTCCAGCACCATCATCTGCTAGTACACCTGCAGCTAGAGTCAGAAAAGATTAGAGGTCCCAGAATATTGGAGCCCATGGATCTCAGTCATAAGCTATTGTGGTTGTAAGCAAGTATGTGGCAAGTATGGTAAATTGCACTTGGGGAGATACGTTGAGGGGAGTGATGTATATTACAAGTGTGGCCAAGTGGGTCACTATCAGAGAGATTATCAAAAGTGGGCTGACCGGGCTCAATCTTCTGCACCAGCCCCGCTAGCTAAAGGAAATAAGAGAGGTACTACATCAGGCGCAAGCGGGGTCACAAATTTTTTGTATGCCATGGGTAGTCAACATGATTAGGAGAAATCCCAAGATGTTATGACGGGTAAGATTCGAGTCTTTTCTATTAATTGTTATGTGTTGATGGATCCTGGTGCCATATTATCTTTTGTAACTCCTTTCGATTTGATTGAGTTAGATATGACTGATTTTAATTTGATCCTTGGCATTGATTGGCTCCATGCCTCTTATGTTTTCGTTGATTGTAGAACCTAAATCGTTAAGTTCAAATTTATGAATGAATCGATTCTAGAGTGGAAGGGTGATTTTGTAGCACCTAAAGGAAAGTGTATCTCGCCTATTATGTTTTCGTTGATTGTAGAACCTAAATCGTTAAGTTCAAATTTATGAATGAATCGATTCTAGAGTGGAAGGGTGATTTTGTAGCACCTAAAGGAAAGTGTATCTCATATCTTAGAGCCAAAAGGATAATTACTAAGGGTTGTATCTACTATCTTGTGAGAGTTAAATCTAATAATATTGAGTCCCCTACTCTTGAGTCAATCCCGATTGTGAATGAGTTTCCTGAAGTATTTCACGAGGATCTGCCTGGAGTCCCTCCTGATAGGGAGATTGACTTTGGGATTGATGTTCTTCCGGATGCCCAACCTATCTCAAAAAATTTGTAAAAAAGGAGTCCCTCCTGATAGGGAGATTGACTTTGGGATTGATGTTCTTCCGGATGCCCAACCTATCTCAATCCCACCTTATAGGATGGCCCCCACTGAGTTTGATGTGCTGTCAAAATACAGCACATTTGATGCCTAAATTTTAGGATTTTGTGTGTTTTCAATGCGACTTTTATGGTTTCATGTGTTTTTGTGTTTGTATTTGTAGGAAATATAGGTTGGCTTAATTTTGGGAAAAGTTGCAGATTTTTGTTGATTTCAGGACCTATAGGACTCTCTATGAGTCGTAGCTCAGTCTACGACCTGTAGAGGTGGTCTCGCAGGAACTTACAGTGTTCAAAAGCAAAGTTTGAGAATTTGAAGTTCAGTTTTACGAGCTTCGGATATGAGTCGTAGTCCCTTCTACGGGTCGTAGGGCATACTATGAGTCACAACTATGAGCCATAGTAGATGTCGGCCAGGTGGGGTGTTGAAATACCATAGTAGATTGTGCGTTCCAGATGTTGATGGTATTTGAGATAGAATCATGGTTGAAGCTCATAGCACTAGATATTCCATTCATCCTGGCTCTACCAAGATGTACCATGACTTGAGAGAAATCTATTGGTGGAGTGGAATGAAGAGAGATATTGCTGAATTCGTCTAAAAGTGCCTGAATTATCAGCAAGTGATAGTTGAGAATCAAATGCCATGTAGATTAGCTCAAAACTTTGAGATTCCAGAATAGAAGTGGGAGATGATCAATATAAACTAGTCTATCGAGGTCTCGAAAGCAACATGAATCGATATGGGTGATTGTGGATAGGATGGCTAAATTAACTCAATTCTTAGTAATTAAGACAGCTAACACTCTGGAGGAATACACCAAGTTGTACATCCAAGACATTGTGAGCTTACATGGGGTTCCCTTGTCCATCATCTAGGACAGAGGAGCTCAATTCACCTCCCAATTTTGGAGATCATTCTAGAAAGTATTGGGTACAGAAGTAAATTTGAGCACAACCTTTCATCCACAGACAGAGATTCAGGCAGATGGTATAATTTAGATGTTAAAAGATATGTTGAGAGCCTGTGATCTTGATATCAAGGGAAATTGGGATGATCACCTACCATTGATTGGATTTTCATATAACAATAGTTATCATGCAAGCATTCAGATATATGGGAGGAGGTGTAGATCACCAATTAGGTGGTTCGAGGTTAGAAAAATGGAGTTGATCGGGCCTGATCTTATCCATTAATCAATGGACAAGGTTAAGGTCATTAAAAAGAGGTTAGAACTGCACAGAGTCGCCAGAAATCCTACACCAATGTGAGAAGGAAAGATTTGGAGCTTGAGGTAAATTATTGGGTATATTTGAAAGTGTCACCTATGAAGGGTTATGAGATTTGGGATGAAAGATAAATTGATTCCACACTATATTGGTCCTTATCAGATTGTGAAGAGGATTAGGAAGGTCGCTTATGAATTAGCATTGCCCATTGAGTTAGATGGAATCTATCCAGTGTTCCACGTGTCGATGTTGAAGAAATATTTGGGAGATCCTAACTTGATGATCCCTATGGAGAGCATTGGAGTGAACGATAGCTTGACATATGAAGAAATGTTAGTCCAAATCCTTGATCGTCAGATTCGCAAGTTGAGAACAAAAAAAGATAGCCTCAATGAAAGTCCTATGGAGGAATCAATTCATTGAGGAAGCCACAAGGGAAGCTGAGGAAGATATCAAAGAAAATCCACACCTATTCGTGCGAAATGATGAGAATATTGAAGGCAATTTCCTTACTCTTAACTAAATTGATTGTCTTTTCTTGAGTTGATTGTCTATTCTTGAGTCCGAATAGAGATTATTGATGGTGATGAGGAGTCGAAAGTTTGATTGATAGACGTGAATGATGAGATGAGTTTGAGTCCATTTGTGCCTTGATATCCACCTTTACTCATCATTTGAGGACGAATGATTGCAAGGGGGAGATGATGTAACACCCGATAAAATTATCGAAATACCCATAGAATAGAGATGTGCGCATAACACGTCTTCTCATACCCTGTTTGTGAATCCAAAACCGTATATGAAATTAACATGAAAAATTGAGTGAGAAAATATTCTCGTTCAATTTTTAGAACAATCAGAACAAAAAATAATTTTTTAATCCAAAATAATTTCTAGTGTCGGTGTGCGCCCAAGGCTCAATGCGCCTAGGATGCAAAGCTACACTTGTTTTTTTAATGGGAATTGGAAAACTCATTCAGAAAACTTTTGGAAAAAAATGTACATGTCCGCGCCCAGTCTGCGACGCGACTGGCAAATTTGGGTTGAAAATTTTCTTTTTAATTTAAGGGGCATTTTGATCAATTTTCAACCCCTCCTAAACTCAAAACATAATCACATTGGGTCATTTTGATGCGTATAAAAAGGTCTAAAACCCCATTTTAAGTTATTTTCTAAGTATTTGAAAGATTAGGGCTTGAGAGGAAAGAAGAGGAAGCTTAAGATTGAGGAATTCAAGGACATTCTTGAAGGTTGATTGGTAAAGTTTCATTCCAAGTATGTAAGGCTAAATTAAAAGCATGAGATTGTTCTCTCATGTGCCCCATAGATAGTCTTAGAAGAGTGTTGATAGTTCATGAGTCAACATACATGATTCTTGATGAGCTTTCTAAAAAATTATATTAATTACATGTATTTTCTTATGTTGATGATCATCATGAACTTATTTTCTTGAATTGAATATTTTTCATGAAATATTTTATAACCCTATATGTTAATTATTAAAAGCATACATAAAAGAAGATAGGGATTGAGTCTAGATCCTTGATTGAGAATGTTGATATAGATTATGATTGTGCATGTGAGAATGATGATAGATTGATAGTATTTGATAGTCCACGAGTCTTCCCAAATGAACTCAAATGATTTATCTATTTGATTGTTCCTTTATGATTGTTATAAGCCTTGAGCTATTGATGAGATGTTGATTGATGAGATGATTATAGTCTCTATGAGACTGATTGAAAGATAGTGCCTCCATGAGGTTGATTGAGATAGTTTGATTGGATGGATTGTTTTATGAGCATTGAGTCATGGGAGGAGTATCGAGCACCGAAAGAATAAGAGTTAATCTAATTCGCACTCATCAAACTATTCAACCAAGCGTAGGTGAGGATTAGGACCATCATATCACATTATGTTGAGGTTCCCTCTAATTAGAAGTCCCTGAAATCAATAGAGCACTTATAGATTATTGTCTTCATTTGGACTTGTCCATTATGGTTTCGATTCGTTCCCTACCTAGCAAGTATGGAATAGTTGTGGAAACATCAGCGAGATTGTTGTACAATCACTGGCTCATAAGTGATTATTGTCGGATAAGAGAAACTCCCCGAAAGTTCCCAAACTGAGTACTCTGAGTTGAGATGAGATTAATCGAGATGAATCCCTCTGAGATGAGTCTGATTTGATTGATGAGGTTTGATGAGTTAGATGGGTCATTTGTCTACTCTTTATTCTTGCTTTAGATAGACATTTGACATGTTGATTGTTGATATCCTTGATGATTGATTGATGTTTCATATTATTCTATTGATATCCTTGATGATTAATTGATGTTTCATATTATTCTACCTGTTTAGGTTTCATTCAGCTATTTTACATATCGTAAATTCACGTACTGACATTATTCTATGCTGCATCATTTTATGATGCAGATATAGGAATTAAAGATCATCAACAGGCGCAGCGTTGAGGATCTTGGACGTTCAGCTGATTGGTGAACCTCCCCTAATTTGGAGGATTCATTATGTTATTTTCATTTTGCTTTATAATTAGACACTTGCTAGCTTATTATTGATTGAGGTAGCCATGGACCTGTCATTGACACCACCTGATAGTGATAGAGGTTTTATAGACTAGAGTCGAATGTTGATTGTCAAGATTGAGAGCTAGTTCTTTCTACTAGCCTTCTATTATATTATTACTTTGAGACTAGATGATAAGATGTTCCCATTTACTTTTTCTTTGTTTTCCACTGATTAGTTGAATGAATGAATGTGATGAGGCCAAGTGGTTCATTTGGGGACTAGCAATAGTCTCTGGGTGTCGGCCGCGTCTTGGGTCCCCTTTTGGGGCGTGACATATAAAGCATGAAATCCTAGTAATTTTTAACATCCTTCCAAATTACAAATCAGATTATATTACACTTAATAAAATATAGCCATTCTATTAAGTAATTGATGAGTCCATATTTTGGACTCATATAGAGCTTAAAAGAAAAGAAAATATTCTCCTCAATGTACTATTATTCCAAGTTGTGGCTCGTGGATAGGTTCGTGAGTGGGATACCATACATGAAGGAAAATCGAAGTTTTCAGGAAGGTGACTTACGAGCTATCAGACGGCCCATGGAAAGGGACACGACCCATATAAGGTCTCGTGTAAAGAGGTCTGGAATAAAGTGAAACTTTGGCTAAGTATGGAAGGACTCAACGAGTCCAACCACAACCTGTAAGTAATTACACGACCCGTCCTATTTGTCGTGATTTTCACTACAGCAAAAGTCATATTTCAGGATTCTCAAGTGTGCGATCAAATGAAAGGACTTACGCCCATAAGCCAGTTTACGGTTCGTAGTTTGGGTTTCGTAGATGACTTTCGATAGTTTTTACTGTAGGGCAATTCGATCATTTTCATTAATTCTAGTTCAAAATCATGTCATTTTGGGGACGAGAATGGAACTTATAATAGCCTAGAAGTCTTAATTACCTTTATTCTATACTCTTAAATTCTTTAAGGCAAAAGAGGTCCTCAAGAACTCCTAAGAACGAAGCTAGGGTTTCCAAGTTTCTTCCCCAAGGCTTCAATTTCTATTCTCTCTAGTTCCCTAGGTATGTGAGTTGATTTGTGGGTATCTTTTCACTTGTAGAGTTTTCTACTATGTATTTTACTATTTCTTTAAATTTCTCAATTCTAATGCATACTTATGATGATTTCATGATCCTTATGTTATTGTATGATGCTCATAAAGTTAAATGACTATTTTACTAACTAAATACATACCTGTTTGAAGTATGATGTTGATTCCATAAAGGGTTTTGATATGATTAAGGTTGACTGATTTCGATGTTCTATTTTAAAAAAAATTTCTTAAGACTTATGTGATTTATGATTGTTCCATGCATCAATTAAGCCTACCTTATTTTCAATGAATGTTTTCTATGAATTATGACTACGACTAGGGCATTTATGAAGAGCTTAAAAGTTAAAATTTACCGAAGGTATATGTATGATAATTGTTGCCCTAAAAGATGTTTAAGAAAAAGATTCTTAAGTTCGAGCTACTCCTATGATTACTACTTATGATTCTAAGAGTATGTTTTAAAGAATTCCGTGGATGACTTAGCATCAAGAGTACTAGAGGTTAGGACTTATCCCGTTAGTTGAGGCATGATCCCTTGAAGCTAAATCTCGATATCCTTAACTATGTGCCATGAATTACTCGATTTATTGTCTGTTATGAACAGATTACTATGTAATTGCATGAAATAGTTAGCCACCACACTTATGTTTAAGTACTATAATATATGAAAACTACTTTATTTTATCAATTAATATGATTTATATAATCAATTAACAATCAAATTGCTCAATTAAGGTCGATTATGCGTTTAGTTACTTGATTTATTGTTCATTATGAGTAAATTACTATGTAATTGCACGAAATCACACTAAACTCAAGTCTAAGTACTATAATACATAAAAACATTACTTTGTTTATCAATTAATATAATTTATATAATCAATTAACAATCAAATAAACTAATTTATTTATTAATTAATATGATTTATATAATCAATTAACAATCAAACTGCTCGATTAAGGTTGATTAGACATTTAATTACTCAATTTATTGTTTGTTATGAATAAATTACTATGTAATTGCACGAAATGTCACTAAACTCAAGTCTAAGTACTATAATACATAAAAGTTACTTTATTTATCAATTAATATGATTTATATAATTAATTAACAATCAAATTATTCAATAATTTGCTAAAAATTATCTCAGCAATTTCAATAATTTCTAGATCCAACAACCTACTTGCTAAGAATTTTTAATTAGTTGCTGGATAAGGCTATCTAAAGATTGTTTTATGCAATTGCTGAATAAGATTATCTACTTGATAAGATTTTTTTAAGCAGTTGCTAAAGCAACCTATCTACTTAATTTTTTCAGCAAAAACAACAATTGTTGAAGAAGTCTCTACAATGATTCAATATTTTTTTAACAAGTGCAACAATTGCATAAAAAGATTTCCTACTTGTTGAAATTTTTCTCAGCAAGTGAAGTAGTTGCTAAAGCAATTTGCCTATTTGCTGAGATTTATTTCGGCAAGTATATTAATTGCTAAAGCAATTTGCTTATTTGCTAAAGATAAAAAAATTCTTACTTAACAACAGCATCATTTAATAAATAGGACTGTGCAACACCATTTTTACATAAGCATTCAAACAAAAGACATAAAGGAAAAATATTTTGTCAATCCAAAATATACATAAAAAGTTTTCTATAATGATTAATAACTAGTAAATATAAACACTATGGTACCAGTTCCCGTACAACGATACCTTCCATCCACTCGTGTCGTATCTTATTAACTGTATTATCATTTATAAGGGTCATAGAAGTCTTGGTAATCAGTTGCTCAATATATCCAAGTGAATATTGAAATGACCCCCAAAAAGTGCCCAAAAACATGCCTCGGAATGTCCAAATTTTTTATTTTGTTATATCTAAAAAATTCATTCATTATTTCAAAAATCTGACTTCATATTTGTCATCAGGGGTCCAAATTAGGTGAAAAAGGGTATAGCCTTGATTTAAAAGCGAAAGAATAGCAATTATAATTTTTTAGTGATGATTTCCAGTGAATAGTTCGCGACGCCTCCGTTATGCTCCTTGAGAGTGCCTTAGTTCAAATTCCACTCTGCGTCATCTCTGCGACGCAGAGATGTGTTTTTTACTTGGTAGTTTTTTCAAGTGCGGTCCAAAATATTCTTAGTGTTGGGCTCGAGTTTCCCAAACGTGTTTTTATCTATACTTAGTCAAATTTCACCCTTATATCATTCTAAACATTTTCCAATACCCTCCAAAACACCTAGCCACATTTTCACCCCAAATTCTAAGACTCAAAACCCTCATTCGGATTTAAGGATTCTCTTCAAGCTTCAAGTCTCCATTCTCAACCTTCACCAAGAACTTCTCAAAAGCTAAGATATGTGGTGTTGAACCATTGGGTTCTTCCACCCATGGTGCCTAAACCTCATTTTTACTAATATTGCATGATTTAAAGTTGATTTTACATGTGGATCTTGTATATTAAGAAATTTACTGCACGGTGATTTGAGTTCATGAAAGTATGGTTGTTTTAACATGTTTTGAGCTCTAAATCTTGGATTTAATGTTGCATTTGATGAGGGGTTTTGATGTGTATGCTTTGGAGGTATTTCAAGGTATTGATTGATGGTTTTACTACAGATTTTCTTGCATGATTTCATCTCTAAATTGCATGGTCTTTTATCCCCACTACACCCCCCAAGGTGTTTGATAAAATGTCCGAAAGTGGTTTCTTTGAGGAAATAAAGGTCCAAAGTATGAGATATGATATGAATGATGTTATGATGATGAAATGAGCTTATGTATATGATTATTCCTATATGAAATATTGCATTAGAGCCTATGATAAATTCTATATAAAGTGTTTCATTGGACCATGCCTAATTCGGGGGGACAAGAGCCCGGATAACCATGTTGGAAGTTTATATCCATCAACCATGCGAGGGGTTTATACTTCATCACCAGGTTGGTAAGGTGTGATTACCATCAACCATGTGAAGGGTTTATACCACGCAATCACTAAGGGGTTTATATCTTGAATAGCTAGCTTGGTCTCTTCTTCACTTATGATATCCTATAAGAGCATGATTTATTTAAGCATATTTTACTCTAGCATTAATCATGCATGCCATCTTGTTATAATATGCCTATTGCCTATTGTTAAGCATTTTGATTACATTGTTATCTCTTGTTGCATTGTATACCACATACTTAGTACATTCAAATGTACTAACGGATAATTTTGCTTACATGATATCACCATGTAGGAACCGGTGCCCAAGTTGATCATCCTCCTACTCCACGTGACTAGGCGGTGCTATTTCAAGCTTGTTGGTGAGTCCTCCATTCCGGGGACTTTGGTTTATGTTTGTCTCTTATTTATGTATTGAGACACTACCTTATGTTCTACTTGACTATAAATGTGAGACTAGTTACTTTGTCTTGGCCCCCGCTCTAGCTATGTAATTAGAGGTGTTTATTAGACAAGTTATATATTTATAATATGAGTCATGATTCCTTATCTCTTGATGTTGATGTGTTACAAAGCTTTCCCTTAGTCCCAATGCCTCATTCTATTCTACATGTCTTTTATATGCTTCCGTGACCAAGGATGTGTGATGACAAGTTAAGAGGCTTGCTTGGGGTTCCTTCGGGTTCCCCATTCACCATGTCACGTCTAGGCCCTAGGCTTGGATCGTGACAAATATGAACCACAAACTAAAGCTGAATTATTTTTTGGAGCATACCCTAACCTCTCAAAGTTCCATTCTCTATTCAAGAGTTTCTCGGGCAAGTGGTCAAACCTGTTACTTTACTTCAAGAATCTAGAAAACAACTCAACCATCGACATCATGAGTGTCACAAAATTCTCATTGGAATAAATACCCCTGTTGCAATCATACACATTATTTTTTTCCTTCCTGATAAGAATTTCAAGTGCAACAAAATACGTTTTTCAAGATTCAAGATAGTGAAAAGTCTCTTAGCACCATGTCACAGGACACCGCCAGGACATGGTCGACCTCATTTACAATAATCCAAATAATAATCATCAAAGATATATTTCTCAATCTATTCCCTCAAAGAGACATTGTTGGTGTCTAACTCTCTTTCACCAATGCTTCATAGACACTCTTAAAGTAATTAGAAAAATCAAGATTAAGAATATCTTTTGGATCATAATGATAGGGGTATTCAATATACCTTAGATGCATTAATCACAATATTGCATCTACATGCTGCAATAATAAAAGAATTAATGAGACAACTTAAGATGATTATTGCATCTGTTACGACAAAGATCTCTTAGAATAATCAATTGTTGTAATAACAGACAAAACTATTGTAGCAAGTGTTGCATCTGCTGACATACCATAATTATAAAATTAAATTAAAATTATTAGAACTCACTCGATCCTCCCACCGCTTTTGCATATTGTTCATTATCTCGAAGTCGTCATAATTAAATTTATGCATTGTGTAAGATCTTATTCTTCGATCTTTAGCTCTTGAGTATCTTTGATTTTCTTGTATGATTTATTTGTTGCATGCTTGTAGATATTCACCGGTTGTCACTCGATTGTTGACATCACAATAGGAGGAGACTTGGCAGCCCTCATTCTTCTGGCACTTTCTAGGGCCTTTGAAATTTGCATCTCCTCTCCTTGTTAATTGATGTATACGGACTTGAAATATTTTTGGAAGGCCTGACACCTCACTTGCTCATAAAACTCTTTAGAGTTTTCTCCACGGACTCAACTCTCTCGAGCATCAAAAGTTTACTTTTTTGGCGCTTATCTTACATTTACAAGCACAAAGAGGCATCTTAGAAGTATCAACACTGCTTGTAGAAAATCTATTTCCTATGAATGGAGTTGTTGGAGGAACTCCAACATTCTCATCGATGGGAGAAAATTCTCTACCATCGCCAAAAACACTACTGCCACCAATACCAATGCCATTACCAATATCAAATGTCCTTTCTCTTCTATCACCATTATCATCGGGTTCACTCATACTATCACCATGCATATTAATGGCCATTAAAGGATCATCTTTGGTCAAATTCAAAGGTACAAATTCAGTAAAAAAAACTTCATCTCCATCTCACTGGGTGTAGGCACTAACCATAGATAAACAATCTACATATATGAAGAAAAATTAAAATATAATTAAATAAAATAAAATCAACAACAATAAAAATTATAATGACTGCTATAGTTGTCAACAACAAATACAATCGTTAAGCAATTGTTGAAATATTTGCAACATCTGTTGCAATCTGCTGCAACTTTCACAGTATATTTCTGTAGTTGAATTCAATACTTGTTGATATGTTGCTATAACTGTTGAAATATTTAGCAGAAACTGTTAAAATTTTTACAGCAATTGTTGCAAATAAATACAGTTGTCATAATGTATTTCAGCAGTCAGCTAGTATTTGTTGAGATGTTGTTGCTACTTCTGAAATATTTAGCAGCAACTATTAAAATTTTTGCAGATAAATACAATTATCATAGTGTATTTCAACAGTTAGCTAGCATTTATTGAGATGTTATTGTAGCTATTGAAATATTTAGAAGCAATTGATGAGGTATTAATAACAATTGTTGTAAACAACTTCAACTTGTAAATTTTTAGCAATCAAATTTACTAGTTGTTTAGCAGCTGTTGAGTAATTAAGCAACAATTGCTAAAAAAATCACAATAGCTTCTACAAATAATTGTAACTAACTAAAATAATTAGTCAATTGATGAGGCTTACCAAATCTTCGAGGGGAGGGGGGGACTAAACAAGTCAGGAGCATTGATAGAATAATCATTGACTATTGAAATTCATCTAATAAGTTGTGGCGAGGTTACTGAAGCAGAAATCATCTTTAATTTCTTTCAGTGACAGGGAATAACCTCAAATGGCTAACACTACATAAGATAATGACATAGATAGAAAGATGATAAAAAATATGAATGGACCCAAAAAATTTTTTAAAGAAGATAAAATTTATCAATTATTGGTCTTCTTATCTTTATATTTGTTCAGAACCTTCAATATATATTCAACTGTTAGCTCATAGCATTCACAACCCTATGCATGGGCACAAAAGGCCTTTCTGTCAGCTGAAAGCAACACCATTTCAGTCGGGGTCTTTGTGTTTAGATCTCTTCTCACAAAAATACAATGTATAAAAAATATCAAGCACAATTTTTTTAAAATCTCTTAAAATCGATTCGGATTCGAGAATCACCATCAGTTTCTCCTTCTTAAAGGCTTTTCCTATCAACTCAATATTTTTTGTTCACCTATCCTTAGCCTTGGATGATGATTTTTTCAAAATCAGAATTTTCAACCAAATGACAATTTAAACCAATCATAATGAAAAATTCTTTCATGCCAAAACAAAGAGGCATGCCGCAAAAATTTATCCAAATTTATTGTGTACACTTGCTCAGAATTCGAAGTCGGAGAAGTTCGTACACCAAATTCATTTGTAACTGCTAAGTTATCTTCTGAAGTAGGTTCAAATAGCTGCCAAATGTAGAAGACTTAAAAGAAAATTCAATTTATATGACTTTAACATTTTTCTAAAGTTATTAAAATTTTTCGAACTGGACTTTACAGTAATAGAACCAATCAAATTTGAATATTTATCCATCATGGTCACAAACCTGTAATCAGAATATCTAACAATCTTAATTGAGATGTCATCACCTTGATGTTCTATCAAAATACAACAGTTTTGATGCTGAAAACTTGGAATTTTGTGTGTTCTCAATGCGATGTTATTTAGTTTTATATGTTTTTGTGTTATATTTGCAGGATCCAGGGTTGACCTTGATTTTGAGAAGAAAGCACAAAAGTTGTTGATTTTGATGCAGTACGAGATCCTTTACGGGTCGTAGTTCACTCTACGGACCATGAAGTGGGTTTTGTGGACAATTCCAATGAGAAGCTGATTTTCTGAAGTTGTTCTACGAACATGCAGACGAGTCATGAATTGATTTATGAGTCGTAGAACATGGTTTGTGCCCTGAGGATCAGAGATGAGGGACTTTTCGAAGATTCATCAGACGAAACCCCCCTACGGGTCGTAAACTACTTTATGAGTCGTAAATGGGTGCTGTAGACTTGAAGTCCAGTTTTCTAGTAATACTGTACGAGACCTCGATTATGGGCCATGGAATGCAATATGGCATGTAAACCTGTTCGTGAGACGTGCCTACCCAGCTATCCTATTATGTTTAGGACTTGTATTTTAAATATTATAAATAGATTTTTAGATTATTTTTCATGGAGTGGACACATAGTACACAGAGAACTCAACAATTAGAGAGGAAAAATAGTGAGATAACATTGGAGAGTTTTGAGAAACACTAATCTTGTGATTCTCTTTGAAGTTGGATTTGCTTGTTCTTAATTCAATTGTGTAAGTGCTCTACTATGTTATTCCAATTCATAAGTCTTGCATCTACACAAATCATGAGTAGTTAAATTCATAACTAGGGTTGTAGGAACCATGAAGAACTAACAAGGTAAAATTGGATAATTCACAATTCTTGAAAAGTGTGCATGCATGTATTAATTAATTCTCTTCGCTTTGCATGTTTTCTAGTGGTGACCAACATTAGAACCCGCCTAGTGTTGCTGACTGGACCAAGGTAGTAATGAATAGGAAAAGAGATTAATTAACAGGATTCGATTGATGTATTCTCGTCTAATCAACCGAACTGGGCCAAGGGGAGGTTATACTGGGACTAATAAGTAAGGGTTAGTAATGCACATTACGGAGATGGGTCAAGTCACATAGTGAAATTCACCTCTTGCCTGGACCAAAGGGTTTGGTAAACTTAACTTATCATCCTGCATGCTACACACTAGAAAAGAATTAGGTTATCTGGTGATACTAAGTTAGGGAATCATGGGAAACACAATACTTTAGTTTCTCTCCATATTGATTTCACTCCTGTGTTTGTTAGGTTTACTTTTCAATTGCTTACTGCAAAATCCCCCCTTGGGGAAGTAAGTTGGTTAATCACTCAAATTACATTACTTGAATTCTCTTAAGCCTACATATTTCCTTGGGTTCGACCCTAACCTTGGTTAGGTTCTATTTCTTGATAACGATCGATTTATCCTAAAAAATGAGGTGTAACTTGGGCGACATCACACCTAAAGGTCTAGTTGGAGAGGATTTAACAGAATCAATCATCTCCTCTTGAAGAAATTTATCATGTCGAAATTTTGTTCTTTGTTCATCATCAATTCTTTCATCCTCTTCATCATTTTTACATCCTTATCATCATTTCTTGAAGAAACATCTTTTTCACTTTGTCCTCCTTCTACATTATCTTCTCCTCCTCCTTCTTCTGTATCATCTCCTCCTCTTTCTTCTGTATCATCTCCTTCTCCTTTTTTTCTGTATCATCTCCTTCTCTTTTTTCTACACTATGTCCTACTCCTTCTTCGTTCATAGCTTCTCCTCCTCTTTCTTCTTCTTCTTGACATCTTGTCTCTATGTTTTCTTCTTGAATTTTTTATATTGCTTCGCTTTTAAAAATAATACTAGCATGTTCAGCAAGTGTTGACAGTTTGCTGGTACTATTCTTTTTGGAGGCTACTTCTGCTTCTAATTGCCTCTGTGTCTTAGTTCTCTTTCTTCTAGAATATCTACAATAACATCTCCATCTCCGGTAATCGAGGCTCCAATAGCTGTTTTTCTTCTTTTATGGGTCATTTATCTACACGACATGATATAAAATAAAAAATCTTCAATTAACATTCAAAACAATTAGAAAAAATAAATTAAAGCAGATGATCAAATAAGTAAATAAAATAATTTTTTTTAAAAAATAATTCACTGAGTTGCTAGAGCAACATCAACAATTGTTAAAACATTTTATGTTACTGAAGTAGGTGCTGCAGTTGAGAAGCAGTAACTTCAACAATTGTTATATAAAGTTTCAGTTACTGCTTCAGTAGTTTGCACTAGTTTCAGTAATTGTTGCAGTAGTTTTAGTAGTTGCTGCACTAGTTTCAGGAAAACTATATTCATATGACCCTTATTACAACAATCTTAGCAATTGTGTGATTCAATCACATATGTGCTTAAGTTGCCGGAACAAGAATGTATTTTTTAAGCACAACAACCAAATCATCAAGAAACGATCACAGCAATAGCAACAACAAAAATAAAATATACACATATTTGTTGTTTACAACAGCAAAATATGTAGAAACCCATAATAATATACCATACCAAAGCAACAAAATATGTCCATAACGATATACCATAACAAGGCAACAAGTACGCTATTGAGTGTTTATTAGGATATGCAAAAATGAAATATATATGAAATTTATTCATCCTCTTATTTCTTTAACCTAAATCACTATTTTTACTTCAACAAAAACATAAATCCCTAATCCATGCTTTTCTTCCTTTTTTTTTTTTATAAACTTGAAACAACATTTTCATTTAAAAAACACAAAATCCTAACGAAAAAAGTTTTTTTTTTCAACCATTTATCATCTAAAATCTCACAGTGACGACGAAGACAACGAAAAAGGTGAATCGAGAAGAAAAAAATTAAAAAAATAAATTTATTGTGAGTTACTGTCGAGTTGCTATAATCGCCGTGGAGTTGCTGCGTCGAATCTTGAGAGAATTTTTGAAAAGAGAGAGGTGTGTTGAAAAAGTTGAAGCGAAAAATAAACTGATAAATAAAGTTGAAATAATTTTACCTTTTTCAAAAATAACCGCCTAGTCAGCCTATGACAAAATGACCTTTTACCCCATTTTTTATGATATTTTGTACTTTTTAAAAATTTAATAAATTTAACTTAATCTCCTAGTTAATAAAAAATTTGACTCGACTTTGATAACATGTCACCTTACCTTTTTTTAATTTGAAACTTTTTCTGTCGCCCCTTTCAAATTTCTCTAGTAAAACGTAGGTCTAGTTATCAAAGAACTATCGGTTAACTGATAGTCCGGCGCAAATTAGTCGGGCCTTTTTGAACCTCCATTGCCTTTTTCTTTCTTTTGAGTCTCCATTGTTACCCAAGAAACTCACTCCTATCCTAGAAGAAAACCCCATATCTTGACGGCAAAAGGACATTCTCCTAGTTATAGACTTGCAGTGTTTCGAATGGAGGAAAAGAAGCAGCCACCAGCACAAAAGATACAGATATACCCCACCTCCACTGGTGAAATATCTCCTTTCTGGAGAGGTTTTACCTTCTCTGTCTCTGTCTCTCTCTGTTCTCGATTGGGTTATTTGGATCACCGTTTTTCTTAATTTGTAGCTTGGATTTGTTCCATTTTCTTTTACTGTGACAGAAAAGTACGAAAGAGATGCAAAGAAGTACTGGGATATCTTTTACAAGCGTCATCAAGACAAAGTAAATTTCTTTTATTATCTAATAAATCCTTTGATCTGGATTTGCTTCTGTAACTATCATATCCAATTTCCACTTTTTTGCCTACTGTTCACTTGTTAAATTTGCTCATTGTCTGAATTTTGCTACTTCTTGAGTGGTGAACTGATGCTATTTTGCTCTTTTCTTTCTTTTTCTGTTGTGTTTTTCCTTCCAAACAGTTCTTTAAAGACAGGCATTACCTGGACAAGGAATGGGGTCAATACTTCTCTGTGAGTGATCAAGACAATGGATATATGAGTTCTGTTCTGAAACATGTGTTCATTTAACGAGTATGGTAAATTAATAACAATATGTTCATGTTCTTACTCTTTCCAGGGGACTGATAGGAAAGTTGTTCTTGAGGTAATTCAAGTTTATCATGCGTTTGTTCTTTTTATCCTTCAGATATTCTGAGCCCATCTTATTGAGGTAACCAATGATCATCTCAGTAATTCTTTCAGCATAATTTTGTGACAGTATTTTTTCTTTTCAATATTTTCTACATCTGTGTACTTTCCTGCCTATTTTCAGTATACGGTTGTTATGTCCTGTATTTTCTTAAGAGCTCTATTAGCTACCATCATTTAACTTTTGGTGTCCATCAAGAGAATTATAGTTTTCTAATTGCCTTCTTCCAGCAATCAAATGAGTGCTGTTAACAGTGTACATAGCTTTTTCAAGCTGTAGGTTACCTTTCTTCTTATGCAGATTGCA
>DF359066.1:48371-61935 GCA_000787875.1 Solanum virginianum
ATCAGATCTTTCCAACAAGCAGGCCAAGGAATATATGGATAGACAGTATTCATAAGGAGAATGCAATCTTTATAGATTAAGTATTTGACTCTAGCAAGATTGGATTTCTTCCCAGCATACATACCTGCGCACCTATTTTTCCACAGGTTCCAACATATAAAAATAGGAATAGAGTGCAAAACCAATTTGTGAGCTTCATTTTTATACTCAGTGTCCCACCATCTCATGATATAACTGTGAAGAGGGAGGTACTCTCTACTAATGCCACAAAAATCAGCAAAATGTTTCCATACATTAGCAGCAAAGTGACCAGTCAAGAATATGTGCTCAGTTGTATCCCATCCAGGGCTGTAACAACAGCAACATGCTTTAGGCTAATGACCAAAACTGATAATCTTCTCATTAGTTGGTAATTTCCCTCTCAATGCTCTCCAGAGTAAAAAGGAACATTTGAAAGGGATATTCTTGTGCCATGTATATCTATTTAGTTTAGTCTTGGTCCTTTGTTCCCTTGTAATGTTCCAGGCAGAAGCTGCAGTAAACACCCCATCGGCATTTAGGTTCCACAAAGGTTTATCAGGAACCCCCTGTTGAATCTGCAACTGGATAACCAGAATAGTAGCCACATGCTGTGGAGGGGCAATGTTGGTGATCATCTCAACATCCCATTGCCCATTATGAATAAATGCAGCCACTCTAGTGTTGTCCAGTCTGCTACTTACATCCCTGAAATGAGCAAGAGGACCAACACCTAACCAATTGTCCCACCAAAAGGAGCAGGACTATTGGCGAAGATGAGTTAAGGGGAGGCGGTTGTGATTGTGTGGGAGATAAATCCATTGGCCTTTGACGACTTCACGTTTGCTTTCTTTCATCAATATTGGAGCATAGTGAAAGGAGAGTTGATGGAGGCTATTGGGGCTTTCTATGAGCCCTGAGAATTTGAGAGTAGCATTAACACTTCTTTCATAGCTATTGTGCTGAAAAAGATGGGAATGTCTTGCATAAAAGATCGGAACCTATTACTTTAGTGAGAAACATTTACAAGATATTATCTAAGGTGCTTTTCAATAAACTTAAAAAAGTCTTAGATGACACTGTGTCTGCCCTTAGAATGCTTTTGTGGAAGGGTGCAAATTTTTGGATGCGTTTTTGGTGGCTAATGAAGTTATGGACTTTAGAAGGAAAAAAGGGAGAACCAGGCATCTTGTTCAACTTGGACCCACAGAAAGCTTTTGATTATGTCAACTAGGAGTTCCTTGACTACATAATGGTGCAGATGGGGCTAAATGGATAAGATAGGTTAGAATGTGGATTCCCATTGTTAGATTCTCTGTCCTTGTTGATGGTGGCCCTTATTGGTCTTTTGGGTGTTTAAGGGGTCTCAAGCAATGGGACCCTCTAATTCCCATGCTTTTTTTTTTTCGTGATGGTAGCTCTAAAGTGATGGATAAGTCGATAAATATAAATTACTTGATTGGATTCACGGGCTCACTTGGGGAACAATGTAATGTAAGGGTCTCAAACTTACTCTTTCTAGATGACACTATTTTTCATGCGGTAGATTTGGGTCAGTTGACACACTTAAAGCAGGTTTTGATGTGGTTCTAGATCATATCATGGCTCAAAATCAACCTCAACAAGTGTAAGATTTTCCTTATGGGTTAGATGGAAAATATTGAAGGGCTAGCTCAAGTGTTCATGTGCATGGTGCTCTTTGTTCCTTCTACTTACTTAGGCTTGCCTCTAGATGGGTGCAGGGTGGGCTTTGTTCCTTCTACTTACTTAGGCTTGCCTCTACTTGCATAAGGACCTCGCGGTGTGGAATCCTATTATTGAAAGGGTTGAGAAGAGACTAGTAGGTTGGCAAAAGGGGTACTTGTCAAAGGGTGGCAAGGAAGTATTCATAAAAAACACTTTATCGAGCATCCCTACCTACTGCTTGTCTTGGTTCAAGCACCTATGCGAGTTATAGTAAACAAGAAGGCTCCAAAGGAACTTTTTATGGGACACAACAGATGGGACTAGAAAAATTCATTTGGTTAACTAGGAAGTTGTTACAACTCCAAAAGTGGGTTGGTCTAGGAGTGAAAGATATTAGGGTTTTCAATTGAGTTTTACTAGGAAATGGCTATGGAGATTCGGGGTGGAAGAGAATGCCTTATGAGGGAGGTAGTGGTAGAAAAGTATGGCTCATCCGAATGAGGGTGGAGGACTCGAGCTATTACTGTATCGGTTGGCTGTGGCTTGTGGAGGAGCATTATGAAGGGCGGGAATACTTCTATGGTCACATTACCTTTAGGGAAGGAGACGGAAAGAAGATTAGGTTTTGGAATCCCAACTGGTGTGGGGATAACCTGTTGAGGTTGGCTTTCCCAAATATATATAGATTTTCAAACCAGAAGGGGTCAACAACCCTTTAGATCCGCAGGGAGCATTAAGAGGAAGTTCCTTGAAACCTCACATCTAGGTGAAATCTTCATAACTGGTAGATGGAATAGTCTCAAAGGCTTTTGGAGTTACTCTACAAACAAATCAGGCATAATCTTAGTGATTCATGGAGGTGGGCCTTGAGTATCGATGATTTGTTCAATGTCAAATCTCTATATCAGAGCTTGTTCATTATAGATGAGTTGTCTTTTCCATATCTCTTAATTTGGATCCGTAGGACGCTCAGGTTGGTGTGTTTTTTTGGATGGTTTGGCAACAAGGGGGCGATTCTGACAACCGATAACTAAAGGAAGAAAATATCACTCATCTTAGCTGGTGTTTTATGTGCAAGTGCTTTGGTGAAGAAGTTGATCATCTGTTGGTGCATTGCAAAGTGGTATCGATTTTGTGGAGGATGTTTCTGAATTATTTTGGTGTACAGTGGGTAGTGTTAGGTACTGTTAGAGATGTTCTACATAGTTGGGCTGGAAGGAGTACCTGTGGAAGGCAAAAGGCTTGGAAGGTTGCCATTAGCACATATGTGGGTCATATGAAAGAGAAATATGAGAGCTTTTGAAGGGATCAGAAATGAGTTTGCACACTTGAGAAATAAACCTTATTCTTTGATTGCTTTTTGGTGCACACTTGTAGTTACTTCTTGTATAGATGATTGGATGTCATTTGTAGAGAGTCATATTTTGATGTAGATTCTCTACTTTTTGACCTCTTTTATATGGGAGTTTCCATTATATGGGAGTTTCCATTGTAGTAATATCACTTATGTTATCAAAACGCTTACATTGCATTTCTTTCAATTTTGATGCTATCACCACATCACGACATTTCTATAACACTTGGTAGAAGCCTAGAACTAATGTTTTCACAAAGGCAGAAGTTGATACATCAAAGAAAGTTTTCCGGTTCTCTAAAGGTTTTCCTTGAACATGTGATTGAGTTCTATTTTATATATATATATATACACACACATGTATGTATGTATATATATTGGGCAAGCTCGGTGCACTAAAGCTCTCGCTATGCACAGGGTCCGGGGAAGGGCCCGACCACAAGGGTCTATTGTACGCATCCTTACTTTGCATTTCTACAAGAGGCTGTTTCCAAGGCTCGAACCCGTGACCTTCTGGTCATTTGACAACAACTTTACTAGTTACTCTAAGGCTCCATATGTAAATGTATATGATGAAGAGTGTATACCATGTAATTATGGAAAGATCTACATTTCCTATAGTTGTGTGATTAAGAAGTTATCTAGTATGCACTTTTATGTTCTTTTCTTTTGAGATAATTATAAAGTCTACTTTTAAGTTCCAACAAGCTAGAGGCTATAGTCAGGTCATTCATTCTCAAAATCACTTGTTTTTATGATATCAAACCTTACTTGAATAAAAAAAAGACCTATCCGTATTCTTGGTTGCTCAATGTTGCACCATATTCTTTCTTGTCTCGTTTGGTTTGAGATTCTAATCTATTTCCATTTTTCTCATGATATGTATCCATTTTTATAGTTTTTCTCATGATATATATCCATTTTTATCACCCCGGATGACGAACACTGCTCTCTATATGGAATGTCAAAAAGATCTGTAAAGTCAGATCGGGTGTTCATTTTAGAGTAGAAGGATTTGAACATTCACAATTACTACGACAAGAAAGCCACCCCCTATGGTGTCATAGAATGTTACCCCGTGGCCAACTCGAAGGGGCTAAGCATGACTTTCTTTTTCTTTTTTCCTGCAATATCCCCTTGTTGCCTAAGAGCTTTTGGTGGCATTTTTTGAAGCACGTAATCCCATAATCGTATCATTGCAAAAGAAAGGTATAATGCTTTGGCAACTCGAACATGATTAAGCCTCATTATCCTTGGCTGCAAGGATTACGAATAACAATGTGTCTAAGAAATCCATATCAACCGAAGCCCATTCAAAGAGAAGAAAAAAGAAAATAGGAGAGTAGCTGACTACACCTATAATTCACTACAAAACAAAGGTTGGAACCAAGCCCTAAATTTGAAACTTCAGAAAACTGCTTTATTTTTTGTTGTCTACATTCCAGATGTTCAGCTTTGATTGTGTGTCGGGGGAGTGTTAGTCTTCCATGTTGGTTGAGGGATTCAGTTGTCGTTTTCTTATATGTTCTTGGACAATGCTTAGCTGAAGAGCTAGTTTTTGAGGTTGTGTATGGCAAAAGGTTCATTTTTCTTGATAAGTTGCATTTAAGTTTGTGGTTGATGCCAGGAGTAAGTTCTTGTTTAGGATGTGATCCAAAAGTGAAAAATACATACAGCGATATTTGTCTAAAAGTTTATTGTATTATTGCAGTCGCACAAGGATTTTGATGATGCTCGGCTAAATGCATTTGTCTGTGATCCAACAGTGGATGACCTGATCCAGCATATTTCTTCTTCATCAGTGGATGTTGTTACCATGGTACTAGACAAGTTCTCTTCTATAATTTGTGGGCTTTCCCACTTGCATCGACAAACTTTCTGCATAACAATTCATGGTCTCCCGTAATCATTTACTTAAAGCATGCCTTGTTTTTGAATGTTTGTTTTTGTTCCAAATTTAGTTAGACTCTGCAGCATATACTTACTTAAATAAGCTGACTTGTTAAGCAGATATTTGTTCTATCTGCAGTATCCCCTGAGAAGATGCCTCTGATGTTACAAAACATCAGGAAAGTTCTGAAGGTCAGATATGGGTTCTTCATTTCGTTGGTTGTGCTGTTTGATTTCCTTTTAATGACTCTTATACCTTTTTCCTTTCCAGAAAGGTGGCTGTGTCTTATTTCGGGACTATGCAACTGGTGACCTTGCTCAGGTTTAAACTTCACCATAAAGTATCGTAATCTATTTCTTCATCCATACTGCACGAACTTGTTAATTTTGTGCTCCCTCTATCCCAATTTATGCGACACCATTTGACTAGGCACAACGTTAAGAACAAAAGGAAGACTTTTGAAATTTGTGGACTAAAGCGAACTTTAAACATTTGCGTAGCTATAAATTATTTCATTAAGGGTAAAAAGGGATTTTTTAAGTTAAGTTGCGACACTCTTTTTAGGACGGACTTAATAGGAAGTGTGTCAACATAAATTGGGATGGAGGGACTAATAACTTTAGATTTACTTAATTGCCTTTGAATGTTGCGTGATATGTGACATTGGATAGCTACCTTTGAATTTAGCTTGATTAAGTTTGGTTGTAATATCAGCTTTTTGTTTATTTAATCTTTAGACTCACTGAAAATGTAGCATATCTAGAAATGATGTATACTTACAGCTAAGGTTTGTATTACCAGGAAAGGCTTACCTCCAAGGAACAAAAAATACAGTGATAACTTCTATGTCCGGGGTGATGGGACTGTAAGTTCTACTGTTACAAAATGATATTTCTCATAGAATGGGACGTCTATTGTTGATGAGCATCTTATAGCAGCTTATTTCTGTCAACAGCGGGCTTTCTACTTTTCTGATGAGTTTTTATTGAATCTCTTCAATGAAAATGGTTTTGATGCTGAGGAGCACATCTTGTGTTTCAAGAAAGTGGAAAATCGGTCAAGGGAGTTGGTGATGAATAGGTATATGATCGATACTTCCGATTTGTTACTTCCTCCATTCTATTGTCTGCGGTGGTATTTGATTGGATACACAATGAGATGTTAGTTTTGACTTACATATAACACTAGTAATATTGAAAGAAAAGAAAATATTAATGTAGATGTGAAGTTTGTTTGAATGAGAAATATCACTTCAATGTTCAAAATCTGAATGGATTTACTAGTTTGAATTTTTGAAAGTTGTTAAAGCTGTGTAAAAATTGAGATGTCAAACATATTTTAACGTATCAAACTCTTAACTGTCATATAAATTGGATAAACTGATAGAGAATATCACATCAATGTCTAAATTTTAATAAATAAATGAATTTGAACAATTGTAACACTAGCAATGTTATATGAGAGTGAATTTTGGGGTACTAAAGTATAACACATTAAAGTGATGAGTGTTGTCAAAAGGTGGATGTTAAGATGGATGTGCGGTCATACAAGATTAGAAAAGATTATAAATGGTCACATTCTTTAAAAGGTGCAAGGAGCACACATTGAGGATAAAAGTAGAGAAGGTTGCTTGAGATGATCTGGTCATTGCCTTGGGTGACCCCCAGGTGTACTAGTCTATAGCTGTGATGTCATGTGCAGTAAAGGTGTTAAAGAGGAGACGAGATGTAAAATCACATGGAAAAAAGTTGTTTCGAAAGGCGTGTTATCTCTTGGAATCTATGCTAACTTAGCCAGAAGATAAGACACAATGGAGAAAAAAGATTTATATAGGAGATCGTAATTAGTTGATAATATGTTTTAGACATGTCAATACATTTTACTTGAGGTCGTAGAACTTTTAGGAGTCTTCTAACACTCTTAGATATTTTCTTATGGTAGAAAATATAGAGAACTTCGAGTACTTTTTATTTCTATTTTGTATATTGTTGGCCTGGAATGAATTTAAATGGAGAAATATGGTCAGTGAGGATTCATAGAGTTGACCCAACTTATTTTGGATTGTAGCATGTTCGTATAGTTGTTTGTAATTAATGAATTTGGAAATTTGAATATTATGAGATTTGTATAAGAATTAAGATGTCAAATAATCTGCAACATTCCAAAATTAAAAGAATGTCAATTGAACTGAGGAAGTGTTATCTGTATTCTCTGGTAGATTTGAATATGCTTTTCATTATAAACTTGTGGTGTTTTTTGTTTATGACCTCTAGGTAGATTGGCCATGCATTATTGGACATTTGAAATTTTTACATCTTATATCTCAACTTTCATGTAACAGTGGTTCCACATTTAGTTTGACCTGCAGAGAACCTTAGTTTCCCATTTGAATTAACGTCTGTCTCAGCATAAATACTGGAAATAGCATTTACAGTAAGCTGGATATTTTATTATTTTTGAATGTCTGACTTGATTAGTATCCTAATGTTATACTTTTTCCCAAGTAAAGTTTCTTTGGTTATTGTCTACCCAGTTTCGAACCACGCGCTAGGTGGCTCTTAGGGATTCCTTGATTTAAAAAAAAGTTTCTTCTTCTACCCTTTGGGTGGCCCAGTGGTTTGGATTTGGGACTTCCAAGTTGGAGGTATTAAGTTCAAAACCCCTTGCCAGCGAAACCAAGGGGTTTGCCTTTTGGGTCGAGCTCATCGCGCCGGGCTTTCCTAGTGCGGGTTAGCTCTCCTATGTGGTTTGTGAGCTATTGGGTAAGAGCAGGGTTTTACCCTGTGCGCACCCAAAGGGTAGTGGCTGTGGGTTTCCCTTGTCATCAGGAAAAAAAAGTCTCTTCTGTGGCGTATTGTGCTGGGCAGAACCTTCAAATCTCTAGAATGGTAAAAGATATGTACAATAGTTGGCCAAATTTTGTCTTGTCAGGGGACTTGGTGATGTCTTATACTTGATCATCAGATAATCTTGAGCTACATTAATCATGAGTAGGAGGTACAAGGTTGACTATATACCCCTAAATTGTTGAAAGTGGTAGTTCTCTAATTGGTTATGGCCTCATTCTAACGTAAATCAGTTTCTTAACCAAGTTAAATGGGATTTGTTAGAATAAGAATAGTAACAGGAATAATATCTACAATCCTACTTAGAATAGGATTAGGAATAAGAATAGTAAATAGAATCCTATTTGGAAAAGGATTGTATTGTAGTATCCTAGTTGGAAAAGGAGTCTAATGTAGTGTCTATAAATAGGGTCTCGGGTCTCAATGTAATAATTAGAGACAAACTATTCAATAATATTCTTCTCCAATATTTCTCAGATGGTATCAGATCTTCTACGATCTTGGTAGAAAATCAAAAAGCTTCCACTGCCGGTGGGCGGCTATGACCCATATATACTGCCTATTTGTCTAATGATTTCATCAGTGAAATTTGGGTCATCGTGTATCTTTTTGGTGACTATTTTCTCATATGTAATTTGCGTAGCATTGTGGATCTTTCCGGTGACTACTTTTTCATATTCAATTTATGTAGCACCGTGCCATCCTTTTGGTGACTACTTTTTCATATTAAATTTATGTTGCATCATGCCATCTTTTCGGTGATTATTTTCTCAAATTTGATTTGCGTAGGGTCGTGCCATCATTCCAACCTTATATAATTGTTTCTTTGTAGGGTCGTGTCATCGTTCTGGTCACGGCCCGAGCCTAGGGCTTTGTTATGACACGACGAATGTGACACTCGAAGGCGTTCTATCCAAGTCTCATGTTCATATCATAAGCATACTTAAGGTAAAGTAAGCAAATTATAAGAGCGTAAGCAAGCAAAATATAACATCATATGAATCAAATGTTTCCCTTAAGGGGATTACATCAACATTAGGTCCAATACATGCCTCTACATAATGATCTTGTTGGGAACTAGAACATAGCTTACTAGCTCACCCTCAAGATGTGCATCAAAGAAAATCCATAAAGTCTCTCACAAGGAAAACATTATATGAAAGGGGCTTGTTCCCGAAGCATGAGAGCTCATCAACAAGTCTTCAAAGCTCAACTTTGAATCTAGTCACAAAATGGAAGAGTAGTCTCGTCGTCTGTCCCTACATGGTTATATCATGTAGGCAAAGAAGTATGTGTTAGTACGTGGAATGTACTAAGTATGTAGGTATGCCATGCATCAAGGAACATCACAACATAATATCAATATGTATTGTAAGAATTTTTTGGATCGTAGGTCGCACATGTGGACCGACCCGATCCAATCTTAACACGACCTGTGTATCTGGTTTTAATTTATGGTGGTGCAGTTATTTAATAACTGCCCAACCTTATCCTAATGATAAGAATGGAAAATTATTATTCATTATAGAGGGCAGTTGTAACTGCCCAACCACTCCCTTATTTTTAAGGGAGAGTGGTTGACTCCTAATGGGTAAGGGGAAAAAGAGAGGTGAAATACTGCAGTGTAAAAAGTCAATAAAAGTTTTGAAAACAACTTGACTTTAAAAACTACCGTAAGATTGAATTGCAAAAACCAGTGAAGGATTGAGAATCCTTAATTCATCAAATCACACAAAAGGCACTTGGTTTGTGAACAACGATCCATGTTCCTAGAGAAACGAAATGAAATCTGGGGCTGAATCTGTTGGTGGCATAACAACGCTTGCAACATCGACGAAAAAGGTACGACCCGTTGTTTTTGCTCCGGTAATATTCCTTACAAATGGTATCAGAGCATGGCTGGTTTGATTGTTGATTCCATGTTTAAATACCTTTATGTTCGTCTATTTATGGTTAAAAAATGAATTTTTGATGATTGGTGTTTTAGACGATTTTTCGAAAAAGGTAGATTCTGTTTAGGTTCTTTTGACTCCTATTTAATAATTTGTTGGGCCTGATTTTCATATGAACCTAATCTACTCGTTTCAAGGTTTTCGAAACTATATTATAATAGTGAATCTGATTAAAAACGAGTGAGTTATGGTCTTTTGAATGACAGTTTTTTGACGAATCTGCTACTGTTTTGCCTTTTTTCAAAAATTTTCCGTCAAAATTATAGCCCAAATTTCTTATTTTCATCATCTACTCGTTTCATGCTTTTCGAAACTATATTATAATAGAAAAACAGGTGTAAAACGAGTCAGATATGATTTTTTGAAAAAACGGTTGTTTTTTGGACATTTTTTCTTAAAAATCAGATGCCCTTTTTTTGTGATTTGGGCTGTTTTGGTTGATTTTCTTGGACTTCATAGAGCAATTTTCCATCTTTTAAGCCCTGAGTGTGGTCTGTTTTTCTCTGCCAGAAATTGGTGAAATTTGTTGTCACTGTTTGAATGGTATATGACATAATGTTGAATTTCTGGTTCCTATTTCAAATATGGCGAACGAGAATACGCTCCTGTTACTCCAAGTGGGAGTAATCTTGTCGAAGAAGCAAAAAGAAAAAGGATACGACGCCAGAAGAAAAGATCACTTGAGGATTTTGATTCTGAACCAGAAGTCATAAGAATTTATTTCATTGAGGAACAGAATCAAAATAGAGACTTGAGGGCAAAAAGAAGAGAAGGAAATAAATTGCTCACTGCTTTCAGGAAAATTGAAATGGATGAGTCAGACTCTCTCTTGGACTTCCTCAGAATTTTTACTGAGAAATTTGATAAAATCGAAAAATATATTGTTGTTGATAAAGAGAGCCCTTTGATTTTGGTATGATTTCCTTCCACCTTTTTGGAAGCTAGCATTAATTGAGGAATGTGATGAGGCTCAGCCTAATAAACCATTATGGGAATTTGTGTTGGCCCTAGGAGTTAAATGGGTCAAGATTACTAGCATTTATCTTGATGAATATTTTCTTAATTGATGAACATGTTTTGATGTCTTGTTTTTGGACAAGTTATGGATTATCATAATATCTTTGTTTTTTCCTAAAAGCCTTGGATTATTTATATTATGATATCCTTTTATCTGAGATTGAATTAATACTTACTAATCGTGGTGTATAAGTCTTTATCAAATATATGTTGAGAAATTAATTTTTGATTTTAGTTAAACATTTATAGTGTAAATGATGATTGGATATTTTATGATACCCTTTCGATTTTACATTCAAGCAAATCAATTCTAATAATAGTTTCACATACGGTGTAAAATCGAAAGGGTATCATAAAATATCCAATCATCATTTACACTACAAATGTTTAACTAAAATTAGAAATAAATTTCTCAATGTATATTTGATAAACACTTATACACCAAGATTACTAAATATTAGCGGAGCAGAACACCTTTTCCGGCAGCTCTTATGCCGAAAAAACCTTTATTCCATTTCCTTTTCCGGTCACACTCCAGCAACCAGCCAAAGGGATAACAAATTGTATTTTCAAGCAGGGGATAAATCTTATGACATTGTTGAGAGCTACTCTTCATCAGAATTCTGGTACGATTGGATAGAAAGGGGTAGGTCAACAGTAAGAACCATGACTGTAAGCAAGAAAGTTCTACAATGGATATGTCATTTATTGTGTTCGGCGTCCAAAGCCAGTGGTAACAGAGTCAATAGATGGAAAATGAAAGAGACGTCCAAAGCCAGTGGTAACAGAGTTGATAGATGGAAAATGAAAGAGCACCCTTTCAATTACTTTTGTTCTCAGAAATTTAATAGGGCAGGGAGATTCATTAGCATCATAGCAGTCCAGGGTCAACGCAGATTCATCATTGTCAATCCAGAGACTGTTTTTAATGGGGGTTGGGAGATGCTAGCACAAAAAATTGAAACTTTCGTTAATAGGAGGGGTCCTCCAAAAGAAAAAGAAATTTTACACCAACCAAAGAGAAGCTCAACCTTTGCAGAAACTATTACAAGACAGATGGCAGACACATAATTGGAATCTGACAATCTCGAGCAGCAAAAACAGATGCATTGAGATTGTTGGTTTTTCTGGTCTCTCAGAGAAAGACATACTGAATAGATGTCTAGTGGGCTGCTTCTCCGGCGATTGCTATCCCACCATAGCAGAAGTGAGAAGATGGGTGTCAAGCAAATGGGGTAAAACAGTTGGTGTCTTCAACATGAATGGGTTTCAATTTCTTTTCGAATTCCCTACTTGATCTTTAGCAGAGCAAGTTATGCTTGGCCAGTGGAGTATGCAGCAAGCTTCGCTGGACCTTTCATGGTGGACCCCAACTTCTAGGTGTATTGATGAGAGGGTCAATCTCGAGTAGTCTTGGGTTAGGATTCTTGGGGTTCCTCTCAGCCTCTGGACCCCAAATGTTATGAAAGAAGTTGGAGATTACTGCAGCGAATGGATCGAGACAGAGGAGTCAACTCTCAAAAATCATTTAAGATGGGCGAGAATCAAGGTCAAAGGCTCACCAGAGTCTATCCATAGAACAGTGGAGATTCAGCACGAAGGGTATCACTATACTCTTCCTTTTTGGGCTGAAACTCCGGCAAGGGTCCAGAAAAGCTCACCGGGAAATAGTATTGCAGAAGCAGGGACGTCAAGATTTGTTGCAGAGCCTAGGGCTAGGGACGTACAATTCTGGGAAGAGATGCATGTTTGAATTTCAAAAACCTCCCACGTGGAGAAAAGACAGCAGGCACGTGCAAGCTTAAAGAGGTCCAATTAGGTCAGACAACTACCACTATTGGGCCTGCTTCATTAAGCCCAACTATTAAGGCTCCAAACAGCCCATCAATAAGGACGAAAAAACCCAACCTTGAGAATTTAGAGCCAACTATTATGTTCAAGTCAGCGAGCTCTTCGGAACCTTCGGCTGAATTTTTCGATCCCATGCAATTGGAAGTTTCTTCTCCCTCTTTCTCTTTTCATTCTCCGGTCCCTGAAACCTATGAAGAACACTATCAAGTTTCAGACTTTCAACCCTCTCAGGAGATGGAAGTTCCCGAACCTGATAATATTGAAGAGATCTCTCATGGGGTCGAAGGAGATTTACAGATAGTGTTTTACGGGGAACCATCACCATGCAATCTTGAAGAAATTTTTCCTACTGTACTTCTCATTGAAAAGGCCGAATCGGAAGCCTCACTGTGGGTGCACATGAATATCATCAAACTTAGCAAACAATTTGGAGTTGACTTTGAAAGGAGCGAAGAGGAAGCTCTGTCTCTTTTAATGAGGATCGACAGGAGACGACAAAAGAAGAAGAGAGATTGCTCGGCGGGCTCAACACCTGATCTCAAGTCAAAGGGGCAGAAACAATTGAAAGGTTTGATCTCGAGCATTAAGTACAAGGATGGGCAACCAAGGAGCAGGGGAGGGACAATCTAAAAGTAGATTCACGAAGATAAACATTCTATCATGGAATGCGAGGGGATTGAATGATGGGGGAAAAAGAGGTTTACTTAAAACTTTACTTAATGAATGGAGATGTGATGTGGGTGGTTCTACAAGAAACAAAAATAGAAGGGAATATTACCAACATAGCCAGACACGTATGGGGCAATAGATAGGTTGATTTTGTCAATCTTGAGGCAGTTGGCAATAGCAGTGGTATTCTCATTATCTGGGACAAAAGGGTACTGGAAGATGAAATGGTGGAATCTGGTAGCCAAAGTATTACTTGTAAGCTCACAGACTCTAGACAAGA
>DF359066.1:68876-81908 GCA_000787875.1 Solanum virginianum
TTGGCTTGTGAAAGTCTTCCAGTCTCAAAATTCTTCAACTTTTCATTTTCCAAGCCTTCCATCATGTAGGGTGTTGCAATTCCGATCCTACCCATATAATTCTCTTTCTCAGTAGAGTCGTGTCATCATTCTGACCCTACCTATATAATTGTATTCTCAATTCATGACCACTTTCAGCCATCAAATCTAATAATTCGGCACATGAACAAGTTTCGACTAGTTCTAAAGTGGCTTTCTTGGAGCAATTTCAAGATGATCCATATATTTTATATTAGATTTCGAGCACTTTCTCTTTCAGATTTACTTTAAAAAAAAAAAGAAGTTGGACATTAAGAATGTTTTTCTCCACGGTGGTCTCAAGGGAGAAGTCTATATGGAGCAATCACCTAGTTTTATTGCTCAGGGGGAGTCTAGTAGCCTTGTATGTCGATTGTGTAAGTCGCTCTATGGTATGAAAGTATCTTTTGAGCTTGGTTTGGGAATTTCAACACTGCAATTCATGAATTTATTATTCTCTATTTTATCGACATTATGCATCAAATTCAGTATTTCATGAGAAGGCCAAGCACATTGAGATTGACTGGCATTATGCATCAAATACAATATTTCGTGAGAAGACTAAACACATTGAGATTGATTGTCAATTTTTGAAGTCGAGTGATCAACTTGCAAATATCTTAGCAAGCTCTTCATCGGTTGTCATATTAATTACATTTGTTACAAGCTAGGTACATATGACTTGTATGCACCCACTTGAGGGGGAGTATTAGAATAGGAATAGTAATAGAAATAATATCTACAATCCTACCTAGAATAGGTTTGGGAATAGGAATATTATATAGAATCCTATTTGGAAAAGGATTGTATTGTAGTATCCTAGTTGAAAAAGGAGTCTAATGTAGTGTCTATAAATAGGGTCTCGGGTCTCAATGTAATAATGTAGTGACAAACAATTCAATAATATTCTTCTCCAATATTTCTCATGAGATTCATAATGTGAAGAAGGAACACGTTTGAAGAATTCTTCTTGCAATCCTTATTTAGATTGGTTATCCCCATTTAATTCCTTTGCTTGACATGTAAAAAAAATGTAAAATTCTTTCTCTAAGCTGTGAATTGGCTTCTATAGCAGTCCATAATTATCATTCCTTTGACCCTTCCTTACTTCCCAAGTTAGCCATTGTCCAACTCTTGCTTATTGAATTTTTTCCTTAGTGTTCGGTTCCTCCATTGATGATGATATTGATGATGATGTCACACATCGTATTAGGGCAGCATGGGTGAAGTAGAGGCTTGCCTGTGGAGTATCATGTGATAAAAAGATATACCTAAATTGAAAGGTAAGTTTTATAGAATAGTGGTTAGACCGTCGTGCTATATGGGGTAGAGCGTTGGCCAGTCAAAAACTCACATATCCAAAAGGTATAGGTTGCGGAGATGAGGATATTGAGATGGATGTGTGGACATACCAGGGGTGATAATATTTGGAATGAGGCTATTCGAGAGAAGTTAGCGGTGGCAGCTATGTCGGATAAGATGAAGGAAGCGAGACTGCGATGGTGAGGAGGAGTACCGATGCTCTGGTCAGGAGATGCGAGAGGTTGGATTTAGGGGTTACACAGAGGGGTAGAGGTAGACTGAAAAAATATTGACGGGAGGTGATTAGATATGATATGGCAAAACTTCATCTCACCGAGGCCATGACCTTAGATAGAAAGGATTGGAGGTCGCGTATTAGGGTAGTAGGTTAATAGGCTAGTAGTGGTAGGATAATGTCAAACCTTGTGATATGGTAGGTTAGTAGGGTTAGTCATGTTTTTAGTGTTGTTATTGTCCGCTTTATATTTGTTACTTTTATTGTATTTATATACTATCATTTGCTTTCCACTTTAGTCGTTTTCCCTTTCTTTTCCTTTCTTTTTCGTTTTATTCATATCTAGTCTCTTCTGCTTATGAGGCTTGATATTTTTTAGATGAGGGTCTTCTGAAAATAGCCTCTCTATCTCTATGAGATAGTGGTAAGGTTTACGTACATTTTACCCTTCCCAGACCCTACTCGTGGGATTCCACTGGGTATGTTGTTATTGTTGTTGTTCAGTTCCTCCATTGGAGGTTTGCAAAAGATTTTAGAATTGTTCCGAGGGTTTTTCCTGTCCCCTCCAACCTTTATCTCAAGTATATATATTGCATTTTTCCCACGAGCTGGAGGCAACCTGTAGGGAACTTTGGAGGTCTTCCTTATAATGGAAACTTGATATTGCTCAGAGCCAACATGGCTCTTTAAAAAAAAGGGGCAAGCCCGGTGCACTAAAGCTCCCGCTATGCGCAAGGTTCGGGTTTGTGGTGTGGGTTCAACTCCCACTGTGGTGATATCAAAAAGCACTTTTGCAGATCAGAGGTTTGTCGCTGAAGTTGTAGAAAGATATTCTAGCATTTCGGAATAGACAAGGGAAGGGTATTAGTGCACAAAAAGCAAGGACATCAGTGATTTGAACAAGAATTGGGACTAGATCAAAAATGAGTAAATCCAAGTATCCCTGGACAAGGGTGCATAATGCACTTAAAAGGTTCATCCGAAAGCATATGATCCTAACCGTAATTCGAAGTTCATGGGAGAGGACAGGAAAAAAGTTAATTGGTGTTGCTGTGAATTTTAAAAAATAGGTCATAAGATAGATGAGTAATATCAACATGCAATATACTTGTGGCTGAATTGATCTTCTTTTGAACACAGTGGACGCTCAGTTGTCTTATCACGATTATTATTAATTGGCAATCAGAATGCAAAAGCTGCAAAGCCAAAAATGTTTTGGGGATGTAGAGGTGACAGTTTGGAGAACAAATGCAGTGACAGGTCATTTAAATTCCTAAAACTGATGTTTGTTACTTTGTGGAGCCTTCATCAGGCACACACTACTGAGAATCTGACAGTTTTAGATGAAGATCAATGCCTGAGTGTGTAATGGATTAATAATACTATTCTGTAATGGGGTTTCCCCTAAAATCTCATATCCATTTTTCGGTGCACATTTGGTATATTAGATAAAAACATACTTTAGTGCTGTGCTTTCAGGCGCTGGGTTCAAGCTGTATTCCGTGTTGGTAGTGGAATATCTGGAGGGAAAACTGAAAGCAAGGTGAAATTTCTTGGTAAGGATAATGATGTGCCTGAAATACCAAAAGTTATCCTTGAAGACTCTGCAAATGAGACAGAAGTTGACATATCTGAGGGGATGGCTCTTGAAATGTTTGGTATTTCATCTCCTAAGGAGGAGGTATGGATTTTCATTCACTTCTAGTGCTAATTCCTTCCTGTTGTTATGGGAGATACATAAATTGCGAGGATAATAACAGAGATAATAGTTCCAGAAGGCAGTGTGACTAATATTTGTGGTTATGTGCATTAAAACTGACATTATAATTGTGTAATCATGACTATAAACATTTGTAGTGCTCAACTTCTCATGCATTGATCCAGGATTGACATGTATATCCTTTTTATTATCAAATAAACCAACTGTGCTGTATCTCATCAAATTTATTTTATTGACCTGATCCGAGTTTATAGATGCAGGTTCAGATTAAATAGTAATTTCCCTTTTTCAAAGATTGATACTTTAGTCAAGTTGAATTAGGGATAGCAATTGTCAAATTTACACCATTATGGGCAACATATTCTTACATGAACCAGGTGGTTAGTCGTAATTGACTCAGAAATATGAAGTTGGGGTCACTTGTTCCTCCATAAAAGCTTGTATAAAGTAATTTTTAAATGTTCCAAAATTTTGTCCGACAGTCACTGACTTGCATGCTCATTGCCAATATTCTAGATTCTTGATGTCATCTCCAGGCACTATTCTTTCAAGATAAAGGTCCTCTCAAAAGAGTATCAGCATACCTGCAAATCAACTGGCTTAATGTTATGGGAATCAGCTCGGCTTATGGCTTCTGTGCTCTCTGCTAACCAGACCATTGTTTCAGGGAGATGTGTTCTAGAGCTGGGTTGTGGATGTGCGGGCATTTGTTCCATGGTTGCTTCTAGATCTGCTAAACTTGTGGTTGCCACTGATGGGGACACAAAAGCACTTGATCTGTTAAATCAAAATCTCACTTTGAATATCCAACCACCAACTCTTGCAAGTCTAATAACAAAAAAGCTTGAGTGGGGAAACAGAGATGATGTAGAGTCCATGAAGAGGCTAAATGATAGCGGTTTTGATGTCATAATAGGCACAGATGTCACTTATATTGCTGAAGCAATCTCTCCTTTGTTTGCAACTGCAAAAGAGCTGATCCGATCCGTTAGAGGCGATGAGGAGGATAGTATACCAGCTCTAATCCTTTGTCATGTCCTGCGCAGAGTTGATGAACCATCTATACTTTCAGCAGCGTCTGAATTTGGTTTCAGATTGGTGGATAGGTGGCCTAATGCTCCAACATCAACTAGTACATTTCAGAACAAAATCCAAAGTTGGTTCTCCGATGGCTGCCTTGAAACTTGTATTCCTACGACTGCACTGAATATTCTGTATTTCCACAAGTTGTAGGTTCAGATCTTGGAGGAATTTTGTTATCTGCATCCAGGGAAAGGGGAAATGTTTCAGAAAACTGGTCAAGGGTTCTTCATTCCTTATTCTTGGACCTTCAAGGCTTCAACCATTGAATCTGTGTTTCGTGTTAGTGCATTACTTATATATGCAAATTGATTTGCTTATTGCCAAATTGCTATTACGGTTGATTGGAAGTTGAAGCTGTTCTTTTAGAAAGGATAATGAACCATTCTCTCTTGGATGCATGTTTTCCCTTGTCCCAAATATTTACAAGATTCAAAAAGTTTTTAGTTGTCCCGAATGAATCATGTATACTTGATATTGGTGAGTTATAGTGAAGCTTCTATATCTCTTGAATGCATGCATGAATGTATTCAGGCACCTTTTCATTGACCAAAACAAGCACGTATAATACTTTATGATGCTGCATTTTTTAACGTATGCATTTTTTTTTAAAAAAAAGAAGTTCTATAAGCAGAGTTACAAATATACAATGGCATGCTTGGCAAGACCCCTCCTCCTTCTTGGTGTTACCTACTGAAATCTAAATTTTGTTTGGTATGAAGGTCTACATAGACGTGGCAAATTTTGTGTTGTTGAGAACAAATAAATTTTTGAGGTTGTGGCTCACAGAAAATGACATGGTCAGATCAAATCACGTCATGTATGAAGAGAAGAAGAATACCTCTGGGAGTATATTACATGACCAAATAGGTTTCAAGTTTCAAGGCTGGTCATGCTATATTCCTTCCATCATATTTTTTTTAAGCAGATATTTTTGTTTTACTATTTTTTCATGCCAATTTCAAATTTTCACATGTACTAAACTGGCTTAATGATGGACTAATTTAGAAACTAATTAAGGAGTGATACACTTGACAAACTACTTATGACATTACGATTCATGTGCGTGTTGAATATATTACGTGTTGTCCATAGTTAACTTGTTTGCAAAATAGAATAAGCAAAGACAAAACACAAAGAGTGCTCAGTTAATACATTAAATAAGGGAGATGTATTCTTGTTTCTTTGAGAGGCTCTTATCATAACAAACCAAAGCCTCATGCACGCATTGCCTTTTACCTACCTAATTAATTTTCTCTATTAAAAACAACAATCCTACCCCTAAACACAGCTAAGCCCAGATTTTTCAGTTCAAAGGGGAAGTCTGTTTCAATTCCTTTTTTTTTATATAAAATATAAATCCACATAGTTTCTGTTTATTTAAGAATCTCCTTTGAGAATTTGCTGAAATGTTGGATTATGAAAACATCAGTTAAACATAACTATCAGCTGAAGTTTATATCTTTTGCTTTTTTACTTTTATGCTTTCAATTTAGTATCACTTTTGTTGTCATCCTTGTTTCCTTTTGTTTTGTTCAGTTAAAAAGAGAAACATGATCTATATATTTCTCATTCCTTGTTTCTTTCTTTTTGTTTTGAGCTGTCCATATTTACTTGAAAAAGAGTCTGACTTGATATGATTTTATTTGTGGGAAGAGGACAAACACTTTTCACTTTATAATGTTTTTTTGATCTGCTATGAGAAGTTACTCTTTTGCTAAATCATTTGGTCCTATTGTAATCTTTGTTGTTTTTCTCCCAAATAGGAAACGTGGAACTAATGCATCTAATGGAGAGGCTTAGGCCTATTATGGGCTTAAAAAGCTGGGATTACTGTGTTTTATGGAAGTTGAGTGAAGATCAAAGGTAATCTGGATTTAGAGTTTGTGACTTTTTAAATGCTTTATTGAGTCTGTACACATAGTACGAGCTCTGAATCTACTCTAGATCCGCCTCTTCGTCTTTCCAACCACACCGGCCAAACAAAAAGGGAAAAAAAAAAAACCTTGTGTAATTATGTAAGTCATGCAGGTTTCTTGAATGGATTTGTTGCTGCTGTGGTGGAGCTAAGAAAAATATGCATAGCTGTGAGCAAGAGATATTTTTCCCTGATTCTTCCACTTCAACTTGTAGAGATGTTATGTTTCAACATCCACCCACAACTTCTTGTGATTTACTGGCTCAGGTCCCGCCTTGGATGGCACTAGACTGCGGGTACATGTTTGGCCTATACCTTCCTCCTTTAAATATTTCGGGTAGTTCAGTGCACTAAACTCCGACTATCACGGAGTCTGAGAAAGTGCTGGACCATATATCTATTGTACATAGACTCTCCTTGCAAGTGTCAAATTTTCAATAATCTCCAACTCTTTGATGTAAAATTGCAGAATTTATGCACAGGCCTTATTATCTAATCAAGCAAAATGGATGAACTTTGTACCTTTCTCAGAATCAAATGCGTCTAATGTAAGAATTACGTTGTTACTGTCGATTTTCATTGAATAATTAATCTTCGTTGAAACATACCTTCTTTCTCTATATAATGTTTTTTGATGTTAATTACAGGAAATAGTGGGAACCAGAACTTTGATTCCATCTCCCCTTGGATTGCTCGAGTTGTTCAGTACTCAACAGGTAAAACATATACTTTCTTCCCTCTTATTAGCGTTAATTCCAAGAACATTATGTCAAAAGGTACAATTACTGGCTAAACTATAGTTAAGTTAAAAATGACAGCAGTAAGCACAGGCAACATGTGACGACGTACATAAGGAAGGTAAAGGGCGATCATGTGGAATGATTAAGTAGTGGTCAAAAATATTCATAGAATTAAATGATTTGATGTTACATGTTATATACGAATTGAAGCCTAAAACAAACACCAATAACAAATTTTACAGCTAGCAGAAGATGAGAAAGTCATAGAATTTGTCTCAGCTCAATGCAATATCTACTTGGAGCAACAAGGTCTAACGAATTCAAGTTTCTCAAATGGGGTTCAAGAGAACACATCAAAGCCTTTCCCAGCAGAAGGAGAAGGAGATGGAGACGACCATATAAAAGATTCCCAAAATCATTACCAGCAGGCAGTCTCCCCTGCAGCAACATCAGATCACTTATCATTTGATTTCCCACTTAAAGGAAAACAATTGGATACTTGTTCGATGAACTTCCTTCCACCATTCGGTACTTACAGCACACCAGAAGTCGATAACAACACAGGAGGGAACATGTTGTTTGATCAGAGCACAAGTGATGTGACACATTTCTCGGAGACTAGGTACATGAGTGAGATGGATGCTTATTTACAGAAGCCAATGATGAGAAGTAGTAGTACTCAAGCTGGAATTGATGCTGAATCGGTCAAACATGATAATGGAAGATCCAATTCGGGATCAGATAGTGATCAAAATGAGGAAGAAGATAATCCTAAGTATAGAAAGAGAAATGGAAAGGGTCCTCAATCCAAGAACCTTATGGCTGAGAGGAAAAGAAGGAAGAAACTAAATGAAAGGCTCTATGCTCTTAGAGCCTTGGTTCCCAACATTTCCAAGGTAATGATCTTACTCCTTGTGTCTCAATTTTATATGACTGACTTTCTTTTTATGATCGCTTACAAAAAGAATGACACATTTTCTTATTTGACAAATATTTAATGAACTTATCAACAATCTACCCATGTTGGGTCCCACTTATTTGACAAAAAGTCCACAAATGTGTGCTCTTTCTAAGGGTAGTTTTTAATATTGCAAAATCTTCCATATTTCTTGAACTCTATCACATGAATTGGGACCGAAGGAGTACATAAAAAGCACATATATGCACTATTTACACTTCTCTCTTCTTATTGTTTTATCACAATTCCTTGTCATCATTATGAATACATGCAACAAGCTATATATTTTCAGAATTATTAGCAACATACAAATTCTATAATTAAACGACACAATCCAAAATGGATTATCACAAAATTCTATTAGCTACAATCAAATTCCTGATTGGCTAATCATTATATTTGAAATTATGTACAGTTGGATAGAGCTTCTATCCTCGGAGATGCTATTGAATATGTGATGGAATTGGAGAAGCAAGTGAAAGATCTGCAGCTTGAGCTTGAAGAACATTCAGACGACGACGGTGGAGGAAGGAATCAGGACCAGATCCACCCTAACGTTTTAAGCCATAATGGAACTAAAAGCATGCCTACAGAAAATGGCAAACTTTCAAATGGAAGCCATAGAGAATTATCCAATAATTCTAATGGCAGTACCGAACCTTCCAGAAAAAATCAAGAGGTAGAAGAGAATGACAAATTGCAGCAAATGGAGGTACAACTTGTTCTATTTATAGTAGATTTAACTTATAAACACCAATAGTGTGTAACCCGTTTGAGTTACTAGTTCCACTTTTTATTAATGACTAGATGTACTTTTTGTTTAACACTTCTCGTGTACACAATTTAAAATCGAGTATCTTTTTTTTGAATCCCCACAGTGACATGAATCTTTGATATATTTATTAATGATTATTAAACTGTAGCCACAAGTGGAAGTTGCACAATTAGATGGGAATGAGTTCTTTGTGAAGGTGTTTCGTGAGCACAAGACTGGGGGATTTGTGAGGACCTTGGAGGCTTTGAACTCTTTGGGCTTGGAGGTTACCAATGTCAATGCAACTAGGCATACTTGTCTGGTGTCAAGTATCTTCAAAGTAGAAGTAAGTCAACATTTCTTCAACCATTCTCTCCTCCCACACCCTATTCCACAACTCTAAAGCAAAAGAAACAAGAATTAATAATTGCATATTACAAAATAATTTCTTGAAAAACCTAAATGACATATACCCCTCCCCAGAGCTCTTACCTTTGATAACTTGAAAGTTGGAGTCTGAAGTTGTCTTTTTGTTTCTTGTTTTAATTCATTGACTATGAATATTAATTGTGTGTTAGCAGAAAAGGGATAATGAGATGGTTCAAGCTGATCATGTGAGGGACACTTTGCTAGAGCTGACAAGAAACCCTAGTAGAGGTTGGTCTGAAATGGCTAGAGCATCATCAGATAATAATGCAAATGGCACCACAGATTATCATCAACATCACCATCACCATCATGAGCATCACCTAGACAACAATAATCACCACAAGCAAGCCAATTCTCATCATTTTCACAAACACCACCATCACTAACATGTTTTATTTTAACTACTACTTGTAATATTAATGCACATCTGCTTTTCTCTTACCTAAGTAATCCTTATTTAATTTGCAAAATAAGATACATGTGTGAGAACTTGTTGCCTTTAAACCTAATATAAAATTGCTATCAAGTTCATGTTTCACTTTAGATTTCGCTTTTTAATGATATGCTATGATTTTACAATATTACATTTATTTTTATTTCTTATAAAAATCATTTTAAATTATTTATCATTATTTAAAAACCATTACAATCTTACCAATTTACCTTTTCCTACATTTTTGTAGCTGAATCCGGCATGGTGTTTCCAGTAATTACAATCTTACCAATAACGAATGCTTCAAAGCTCTCTTCATGTGTCAAGGAAGAATAAAGTTTTATAACACTTATTTTGAAATTCAGATAAATTAATTAAAAGAATTATTACATTGGTTTGAAAATTCAATTTAATACATGGGTTTGAAAATTCAATTTAATACATGGGTTTCAAGAGGGTCAACCTAGATTTGAGAAGATTTGTCTTTTTTTTCCTGAATTGTATATGCATGTAATATTCAAAATTTATTTTTAATAACTTATACTCTTTACTTGTGTGTCACGATCCAAATCTAGCTCTTAGGCTGTGACAAGGCACTCGATGAGCATACAACCCATAAGATGAATCCTTATATATATATATATATATATATATATATATATATATATATATATATATATATATATATATATATATAAAATTATATATATATATATATATATATATATATATATATATATATATATATATATATATATATATATTACCAAAATCATAAATATATAGATACGTGCGGAAGCATAATACAAATACAAAGTCAGTGTTGGAAAAAAATAATAATTCCACTTAGAATAATATCCATGCTCATAGCAATAAAGGAGAGTAACAACATCATCAAATATTTCAACAAAGTAAATATAATACAATAATAATGATGACTATTTAGTAGTGTCAAAAGATGACTACTCTTTATAAAACAACACTTTTTTATTTCACATAACTTAATATAATTTTACTTTCACACTAATTTTCTCACAAACTAAGAAATAGCTTGTGAATTACTCTCACTTCTTTTTATTGCTCTTTTTTATTTTGGTGTATCCTTACAATGAGTACAAGTGCTCCATTTATAAAAAAAAAAAAATTACCCCGATTGATGTGACTAATGACATTAATAGAAAATAACAATTCAAAGTATGGGTAAACAAACCTAAGCTTTTTTTGACATTGATGCAAGTTTTCAGAAATTAAAGACCTTCATTGTTAGTTTGTTGCAACAAAAGAAGACTTCAAATGAACAGATCTTACAAATCTCTCCCTCAATTTTTATTTTCTTCTTTACTCCAAGGCTTGATCTTAATCTATGAAAATCTTTAAATTTGAGAGGCTTTGTGAAGATATTCATAACTTGATCGTGAGATTTCACATACTTGAGCTCTACCTCTTTCTTGGCAATGCATTCTCGGATAAAGTGTATCTTGTGTCTTTGTGCTTGCTTCGATCATGATAGACTAAATTCTTGGAAAGTTCTTGCATAGATTTGTTATCAACACAAATCATTGTGGATATAATTTATGGAATATTAAGTTCCTTCAACAATCTTCTCAACCAAATAGCATAACATGCATATGATATTGATAACATATATTCAGCTTCACAAGTTGAGAGAGTAATAATGGATTATTTTTGAAACTCCAACAAATAGCACAATCACCCAAGAAAAATATAAATCAAAATGTGCTTTTTCTCTCCTCAACATCTCCCATATAATTACTATCATAATATCTCACAAAATTAAAATCATTAGAAGGAGAGTAAAATAGTCTAAGATCAATTGTACTTTTTAAGAAACAAAGAGTTCTTCTAGCTAGCGACCTTCGTAGGAGTTTCCATGAAGTGATTTACTACTCCAACTGCAAAGAGTATATCTAGTCTAGTACATGTTAGGCACCTCAGAGTTTCCACGAGACTTTTGAACATAACTAAGTCCACCTTTTCTCCATCATCAAACGTTGAAAATTTTATTCCACTTTTCATTAATGTGTTCACAGAGTGGCAATTGCACATGTTGAACTTTTTCAAAATCTCCTTTATATAGCATTCTTGAGATATGAAGATGCCTTCCTCCATTTGCTTCACTTCTAGGCCCAAGTAATATAACATGAGTGTTGCTTCCCTAGCATACGTAAGTGTACACAGTTTACTCAATTAATATAGTAACTCTAAAAGAGCCGAGATATTGAATCCAAACAACTTCAAGTAACTTTCAATTATTATCCAAAAGAAGACTATGAAATACGTGTTGTTCCAGAAAAGATGATTATTATTTATTTCTACTAAAAATATTAAAATTATAATACTATTACGACCAAATTGGAGTTATCAAATTAAGCGAGATTCCAAGACTGTAATCATTTTGATATATGCTGTGGCCTCAATTCTTATGATTATTCATGAGTTTTCTAATTATTGATTTATAGGATTTAATTTACCAATCATGGTCTCTAACCTCTACCAGTCTATTCTTATTGACAACCTAACAACATCGTTGAGCGGGGATAAGCATAATAAATGAAAATACATTAAAGTTATCTTCCTATTTTATTAACCAAACATGGTGCATGAGTAGGTGTCATAAGTCTCTCATACACAAATCATCCTAGTTTTCTATAACAAACAAGCTCCATATATCATGTATTCTGTCCCCTCAACATCTTTCGAATCTAAGGTAGACAACAAGTGTATTCCACAGTTGGTCCGACTATGAAATATAGATAAAAGGAATATATAGGAGTAATTATATAAAAACCCATTCATAAATCATACAAAGCAAAGTCTAGAATATAGTCTATGGCTACAATCCCAGAATATGAAAAATTAGCCACTCATTATTTGTCTCAAATACAAGAGTAGTCTAAGAAACATTAAAAGAATGGATTAAAAGAAGAAAAGATGAAAGAAATAACCCTAGGTTGAAGTTCTTCGTCTCTTTTCTCTGTCCCAGCAAAAATTATATTATAAAATAATGATTAAAAATTATATTTAAACCTAAGAAATTCTGTTTTCCAACTTTCACTATGTAACTTCAAAGTTTGTGATGCGGACTTGTTACCACGTAGTGTATTCTACACTTCTAACTCATCCAACAAATATTGAACTATCCTGAACTACTTCTGCAATGTGAAATTATTGATCCATAGTTGTTTTGAGCCTTTTTATTCTTCTTTTCAAATACCAACTTCTTCAACACTAGTCCGCAACGCGAACTTACTCCTTTTCAGTACTTGTTGACTTTTAATGCTTCCTTTTTCCAGTTGTATCCTTCCTTGTTTTTTGCCTATGAACTTGGACATGCACATCTATTCAAAAACCTAAAAAACATAATTAAAGAGCGCTCTTGGCCAAG